>PVJX010003637.1:0-105896 GCA_004027295.1 Dolichotis patagonum | reverse complement strand
AATAATAATAATAATAATAAAAAAATAGGCTGAGATGTAGCTCAGTGGTAGAGCACCTCTTGAGTTCAATCCCCAGCACTCATAGATAGGTAGACAGAATAAATCAGAAATGTACTTGTGAAACTTAACGAAGAGTTTCTTTTAGGGATAATTTTTAAAGTTCTAGAAAGGTGTAGTGGTGATGATTATATAACTCCAAAGGTACTTAATAACACTGAACTATATTCCTAATGATTAATGTAACAAATTTTGTGTTGTATATATTTTACCACAATTAGAAACAAGGCACACTGTAACAAGGACCTGCCTTTTGAGGCTGAGAGACAGAGACTTAGGTACAGACAGTTGTAAAATGAAAAAAGAACAATGTTGATGTCTTCCCAGGTGGCATTTCATGGTGCTCAGTGTTTATGTTAGACTTTTGAACTTTACCCTCAGCAAAGATGTAGATTAAAATACAATAGCCATTGCCACTACCTTTAAGGAGCTTATGGTTTAATAAGACTGATAGGTATTTTCCAATAATTATAATACCAGAATAATCCATTGTATAATAGAGATATCAACTGAGTTTTCTTACAAATAAAAAATCACCCTGCCCTTCCCTCTCTCCTCACTTTTCAGAGAAGGAACTTAGAAAACTTACCTGCTAACTGTAGTTTTCATACAAAACATTCTCTGTAGTTCTTCCTAAACAAGAACAGTTACATGTTAGTGGGATAAGTATATTTTCAATATTGCCAGTCATTATTCTTAATTTTTCCCACAGTATTTTAAGCCAAGCTTGATTCCTCTTCCTAGATCCATTTAACCCTTTTGGCATAGGTATTCTAATTAAATAACAGTGTGAAAGGATGCTAATGAGTGCCACATATTATGCCAATGAGTGAATAATATTTTATAAGTTTTAGGAAGTGTGTACTGTGAACAAATAGATGAGGCATTATGTCATCTCTCCCTAGCTGTCATAAAAAAAAAATATATTCAGACTTCTTTGATACCCCCATTCTAGACTCAGGTAGAGTTGTTGTTCTCCATATATTTGGAATCTTTTCTGCCCTTCAAATCTGTTTTAAAATCTCTAGCCAGAAACTGAACTGTTAGTGATGGGTAAGTCTAGAAATGCCTATGTATTGGTGTATTGAGAGACCTTGCTGCCTTCAAATGGTATTGTACTTGTTTATACCACAGAGCAATGTGTTCTTGGGTTTGCATGACATCATTTGCATGCTTTTACAACAAATAACATTGGAGTAAGTGTTCTCAAATTCTATTGGTCAGAATAACATTTAAAACTAAATTGTCTGAGCCAGGCATTAATGGTGCAGACCTGTAATGCCAGACTTGGGAGACTGAGGCAGGAGGATTAGGATGGTGAGGCAAGAGGATCACTGGGAGTTTGAGGCTAGCCTGGGCTACAAAGTGAGTTCAAGGCCAGCCCACCCCCCATACCCACACCCCAAAAAAGCCACAACAAAAACCAAAACCTAAATTGTCTGGACATAGAAATAAGTTTTCCCCCATTATTAAGGGGTCGTAGGTCTAACTTGAGGTCTCATTGCCTTTTGGAAAAAGTGCTAGGATGCATTGTATTGAGAATAAGAAGTGTATGTATCCTTTACTCTCTGAATTAAGTAATTGAAAAATTTACCTTTCTTCTTCATGAATGAAAAATTGCAGCAGTAGAATGTTCTTAATATAGGTAGAGGCTCGTCTTTCAAATATAGCTGAATTTCTATGTATATGCATTTGTTTTGGAGGATTATGATGGTAAGAGATTAGTAATCACTATACTTGACTATCCATACTTGACAAACAGCATGCTTTGGTGTTTGCCAGAGCACTTTGAAAGAGAGCTGAGATTTGAAACAATATGGTTTTCTTTAGGATTCTTCTCTGTTTATTACATACATGCTTACAATTTTAGCAACAAATACTCATCCAGCAGTATTCTAGGCTGTCATAGACTATGGAGAATGATAGCTTTGCTGCTGCTGCTGCTGCTGCTGCTGCTTTTGGTGGTAAAATTGATTTTAAATTGCAATCAGGGTTTTAATTTTTGACATCATATACAACAAATTAGGTGCTTTAAAAGAAAATGAATTTGTCTTTGCCTGAAAGAGAGATCACTGCATTCAGACATCTTAGCAAAATGACCTTTCATTCCATTGATTTCTATAGAGAAGCACAGACATGCTTCAGAAAAGGTCAGGGAGTCTAATTGAAGCACACACCGATTTTTTTCTAGTTGCAAAGGCATCCATGCTTTTTGTTGCAAAGAAAATGATGAGATTTAGAACTGACCATTTATTACAAAAGAACACAGAGCTCTCTCTGACACATTGCTGTTTTTCTTTCATGTGAAAAGCATTGTTTAAAATCAACAAAACCCACAAACAGTATTCTTCTTATTCATAACTGTTTAGCATCGTCATGTTTATTTCAGATCATACAATTTCATGTCTAAGATCTAGGCTGAAAGTTCTTTGCTTACAGAACTGATTTTGGAAGGGAAAAAATGTGGGGAAAGATTTTATTAAGTTTCACATATTTATAGTTGTGGAATTTTGTTTCAACCAGGAATGATAAGGATTTCAGAATTAGTGCTTAAAATAAGTTTAAGTATGTTTTAACTCATCCTTATATTTATGTTTGTAGGAATTAAAATTGGGGTTTCAAAGCTTTCTCTTCATATATATTTTATAGGAAATAATGTGATAGAATATATTTTCCATTGTCTTCTCCCAGCACAGCTAAACTGTTAAATGCCCTTATCTTGTTTTTTGAAAGCTTTTAATACAGCATTGACAGTTTGTCATACAGCATTAGTAGTTCACTGCACATAGATCATTAAATGTGTTCTTCAGTTGAGCAGGCAGGCAATCTGCTCTGATTTATTTGCTTTGTTTTGTTTTTTGTTACTTTGGTTTGTGGGGTGTTGGTTTTTGGTTTTGTTTTGTTTTTGAGACAAGATTTCCATATGCAGTTCAGGCTGGCCTGGAACTTACTTAGTAGTTCAGGCTGGCCCTGGGACTGGAAGCAATCCTCCTGTCTCAGCTTGTCAAGTGCTGGGATTCCAGGTGTGTGCCACCACACCCAGCCTTTGGGTGGTGTTGTTTTTAATATTGGGAATCAAACTCAGGACCTCGTACTTGCTAGGCAGCCGCTGTGCCACTGAGCTATATCCCTGGCCCCTATTTTGTATTTTGAGACAAGGTCTTGCTGTGTAGTTCATACTGGCCTTGAACTCACTGTGTAGCCCAGACTGGCCTTGAATTTGTGGCAATCCTCATGGCTCAGTCCCTCAAATGCTGGGATTACAGGCATGCGCCACCATGCCCACTGTAATTCTGAACTCTAGATCATGAGACATTTTGCATTTTCTAGATAGCTTTTTACATAAGACAATGACAGCTTTTCACACATACACAACTTGAGCTGTCCAGAATGGTTTGCTGTCTATTATTAAAGCACTTACTTAGGAGTGCTTTGTTATGACATGTTTGCATAACACTTTATCACTTAGTAATAAAAATTTATTCCTGGTAGCTTATAAATTCCAGTTCTTATTGATTCTCTAAATACTGTGTAATGAATCAGTTTTATCTTTCTCTTTTGTCTGAGAGATAAGAAAAATCTAAGGCAGGAAGCCTGAACATAGGATTGTGGAAAATTGACCTTCATCCTGTATTCTCAGAGTATTCTTACATTTAGAAACTAGACCAGCCAGGTGTCTCCCTTTCTTCTTCCTACAAAGTCTTGGTGTTGGAGCATAATTAACAGCAGTGTCTAAAATTAGTATCCATCTCCTTTCTTTCTGTCACATTCTCATCATCCCTCAGATCTGCATCCTGACAAGTTTTTTAGTTTAGTTACTTATTGTCACGTTACAAAATAGGAATCATGTCTTTATCATGCATTTATTTCAAAATGCTTGTGACTGATTCAGGGCCTGTGTCACCAGTATTCTGTTAGTTTGAGAAAATAGAATGGAGATCTATGATGGTGACAGACTGTGGAGTTTTTAACTAGACTGTTTAGATTTTAATCCCAGCTTTATACCTGTGTGATCTTGGGAAGGTTTCTCAATTTCTCTGTGCCTCAGTTACCTCATTAATAAAATCAGAATGTACCTGCCTCAATTATTTGGGCGATTAAAATGGTATTCAGAACAACATATGGCACTTTTCCCTCTTATCCCCCTAATAGTCATTGTATCTCCTTTTATAGTTCCTTTGAAAACCCTTCCTGTCTGCATGAAGATCACCTAGGCTTTAAGGTATTACAGATCCTACAGTTGTTCTAAAGAAAACTGTTTAAAGTTCCAGCTCAATTGGAATATTTTTCCCCTGTGGTTTATAAGAGAGTCACTATAGTGGGAGCAACTTTTCACACCACTCTTTGAAACACCTGTGTTCAGGTGAAGGGAGAAAAAAATTCTACAGTTTGACTCTAGTCTCTTCACCTCTCTATTAAAAAATAAATACATCTCTAAAACTTCCCAGCTGGTGGGAATAAAATACTGACAGGACTCCCAACTGTTAAAGGGTAGTATCAAATAAGTACAAAGCCACACCTAATTTGAGCTTCTGAAAAGCCTCAGAACCCCATTATCATTCCCATGAACTGCTTAACCTTCTGAGTATTAGCTGCTTGACGTATTTGATTCAGGGTGAGGTTTTAAGGGCACTCATGGGACTGTATTTGATCTTTTCTGTCAGATTCTACTATCCTGACTTTATTTCTGTTTTTTGAGATTGCTACACAACAGGAGGCATGTGTTAATGTGAAGACCTAGGGGTTTCAGAAGCAACTGAATATATGGAACTTGCCTTAATTGAAGGATATAGAGAATCAGTAGAGCTTTTAGCCACTTCACAGACCAGCTAAGTCTCCTGATGTCAACTCAATTTGAAGGCAGGACCTCAGGAAACATGCTACCACAGATCTGTATTTCAGCCAGCGTAATTTATTCATGTACTACTTATTACCTTGCTCTCTGCATACTCTGGGCATGTCGTTATTACCTTGCTCTCTGCATACTCTGTGCATTTCGTTATTAAGCAAAAACACTGAACTGCACAATTGGCAGTAAGACTAATAATTACATGTTTAATTGTCAGTCTTTTCCGCTTATTGATACATAATTTACAGGCAGCAAGAGAACCACATGGTAAACTGAAATGGCATTTTTCCAAAAGAAATGTGATTTGCATGAGAAAGCACAGTTTTGAGGTTTTATGTGTGTTTTCGTTTGTGCATGAATATCTATGTGTGTGGGTTCTTTTGTTTGCATTTTATAAATGGAATATTAATTAGCTACAGGATACTAATCTGATAACTACTTTTCACCACTCAGAGCTCCAGACTGAGAAGTCTTTTAGGTTACTAGAGCTCATTACCGAAACTGCAAGTCCCCTGTGTGGAGCTTCTCAGAGGTCTCACAGAGAGTCATACTTGTAATTATTCCCTTGAGTTCGCAATCTACACAAAACCAATCATGTAGCTACTTCTTAAAAATGCTTTGTCCTTTAGAAAACTTACCTTGATCTAAAAAAGGACTTTTTGTGTTCGTATGAATGAAGTTTGAAGGAATGTGACTTCATTGACATAATGTTTTCCAGTCCCAACAACACTGCATTAATAAGAAATAATAAAATTTTTCCCTTCCTTTAGTGGCGCTAGCCTTTTGAGATTGCATGATATTTCTTTTCGAAATCACATTGGCTTAAAGGTGCTGTTCTGAGTGATTGCTGTTTTGGGAGATTCTTTTCTTTTTGAGACAGGAACTCACTATGCAGTTCAGGCTGACCTTGAGCTCACTTCATAGTTAACGCTCATCTCAAACTCACAACGATCCTCTTGCCTTAGCTTCCCAAGTGCCACCATGCCCAGCTTCATTTTATCTTTTGCCTTTTCTTTTTTCCCAGGGGTAGATGTTGAACCAAAAGCACAGTTATACACTGTGGCAAAGATCATAGTCTTTTACACCACCCTGAGTTCAAATCATGACACACACATGCATACACACACACATATTCTTACCTACCAGCTTTTTGACCTTGAAGAAAGTTACTTGATACTTCTCTCTCTGATCATCAGTTTTCTCAGTGATAATATTTGTCCTCTCAGGGCTGTTAATATATGTTACAACTTTTGACACAGCACCTAGCATGCTGATGTTTAATAAACTATACCCTTCCTCTTCCTCTTCCTCCTAATGATGATGATGATGATGATGATGATAGCTACTGTGAAATAAATGGTGATGACCCAGTAAAAGAATTTGCCTGAATTTTGGGTTCCAGGCATGAGCTCCTAGAGTAACTCTAAAGGAGAGGCCAAGTCAAATTTATTGAGCTGGGTCTTTTATGAATAGGGTTAAGGGAGTTGATGAGATGAGCTCAGGTGGGGAGAGGTGTGGGAGTGGGGGGAGAAAGACAGGCTGAGTACTTACCTATAGCCATGGTTAATGTTTTGTTGTGGGTGCCATGTGACCTTGCAGGTGGCCGGTTGTGCCATGTCCTAGCAGAGTAGGCATTGTTCCACAGGCTCAGGTGGCTGAGAAGAGCCATTCTGGGAGCTCAGGCAGCAGCTGGGGCAGAGAATGTACAAATGAGGATCAGACCTATTGTCTACCACTTAGTCCCTGGTTGTTTTGTTGTTATTTGGTTTGGTTTGGTTTTGTGTGTGTGAGACACATTTATATGTGATCCTAAATCCACACATCTAAATACTGGCGATAATCCTGTGCAGTAGATGTCACTGTACCTATTTTATAAATGAAGTACAGGGAAACTGTAACTTGGCAAATGTTACCAAGTTAGTAAGTAGCAAGAGCATAACCCTGATCATTTTGACTCCAAAACCTACATCATACTGCCTCCTACTGCTACATCTATTTAATTCCTTATTTTAAAGTTTCCAGGCCTTCTCCCTTCTGAAGTATTTTGTTTGAAGTTTTACCTGTGGTTTTATATTTCTGCAGTATATTTGATCTTTTGAAAGACAGAGTACAGGTTAAGAAAAAGTGCTGAGTGCTGGGGATTTGTCTCAGTAGTAGAGCATTTGTCTATCATGTAAAGGTCTTGGGTTCAATCCCCAGCACCAGGAAAAGAGAAAAAGGTGTGGGAGCTGGCACACCTCTACTAAATCCTCTGACCATTGACTAGCACCTTCACCTTGCTAAACCTTTTGCTCCTTTATTATTATAGTAGTACTTAGTTTTTAGAGTAATTAAAAGCAGATTAGGCAAAAATATATTTAAAACAATACCTAACACATAGAAAACTTTGAATAAGATTTAACTGTTTTTCTTTTTTTGGTCACACTTCTGTGTCCACATACATTAAAACTTTCTGCTTCCTTCTTGTCATATCTACTTGACTTCTGTCTTCCAGTGTCAGTCTTTTTGTAATTCCTTCACCGTTGCCTTGTATTCATCTATCTTTTTTCTCTATCTTGTCATTGAGTTAGCGTGCTCTCAGCACCCACTTGGTACCCAGTCAGTATTTATTGGTGTTAATGATGACAGTTAAACAAAGACGCTATTGGCATTGGTCCTGCATTCTCTGAGACTGCTTAAGTAATCATGACTTTCTAAAAACAGAAAAAGACTCAATCATTCTATTCATAATTGAAGGTCAGAATTTGATGTCAGCATTTGTTTCTGTGATAATTGTGTGGCCTTTTCTGCAAAATTATCTTTGACAATTGGGGTAGTCAAGATTTTTCTGACATGAGGCTGATGATCCTGCATTTTTAAATTACTTCCTAAAATAGATACAGCATCATAGAGGTAGGTTAAAAAAAAAACTGATCATAGTTCAGATTTATTTTAATTGAAATAAGAGGTCATAGGAGGCTTAACATTGCACTGAGTGTAGTTGACTGCCAGGGCCTAGGTTAGTTTCCTAGTCTTCTTGCCCATAATCTTTTTTGCATTAGAAAATTGTACAAATTTTTTTTTATTCTACACGCCCCCCTTTTTTCTGTGCCTCTCTTGGTGTCTTTCATATGCTCCCACCTCATCTCCTTGATTCTCTGAAGGTTCCTTGTCTTGCTTTTTCCTGCCTCTAATTGTGTCTTCCATGAAGACATCATCTTCCTGAGCAGCTGTCATGGACGGTAAGATTTCCTGGTTATATTTGTCGCATGCGCTCATAACTCTGCTGTCCACCCTGACGGGTGTTATTCTAAAACGTTTGAAGTTGAAGTTGAATTTATAGGCATCGAAGTTGAATTTATAGCCTGTTAATGGTGATACACTTATATAACTTAAATGTCTAGTACTTCATATATACTTTCATATACTTTATATATATATTTCATATACTTTCAGTATATGAAGAGGCAAATGAAAACATAATTTTAAAAACATTTTTTATAAACGAAAGATTTTAACCAAAAGCAAAATTAATGCCCTGTCAGATTTCTTTTAATAGAAATTAGAGGTATCACCACAGTACTTCATGTCTGAGTCTCAAACTTAGACATCCTTGGCTTTGACCTCTTATCAGATGTCTGTCCTATATTTCGGCGATGTCTACTTCAGTTGTTTTTTGTTTTTTGCTGTTTACCTGTCAAGGGCCACTAACCCAGCACTCTATCACACAAAAAATTAACCTGGAATCTCTTCTGTTACACACAATTTTTAAAATTCCTCTCATCCATTTAAAAAATATTAAGTTATTTAAGTGACCTTGTAAGATTCGTAGATGGAGGAAAAATATTTTTTAAATTGGCAGATTTAATTTTATAATTAGACCAAAGAATATCAGGAACACCTGAACAGACTGAACACTCAGGAGGTGAAAAGAGAGACAGGCCAAGAGTGAAGTAAAAACAACAAAAAACTTATGAATTTTAACTTTTTAAAAAAGTTATTGGCAAAAGAAGAATTATTATTCGGCTTATCAGTCTAACTAACATTCCTTCAGTAGAAAAGCAAAGGGTACAGCCTGGATTTGAGTCCAAGTACTGTGTCAAGCATCTGAACCTCTCCCAAGCTCAGTGTGTTCAGTTGGTAAAGAGGAATAGCTACAGATTGAGTATTAGGATTAGATTAGGTGATTTATTGTAGCCTTTTTAAAGAGCATACTATATCTTTTTTTTCCCCTCAGAGCCCATAATTAAAAATACAGAATTCAGCTATCACTCATTTCAAATCTGCTTAGTGTGATGATATTTAAGCAATGGGAATGGTGGGATGAGAGTTCAGTGGTAGAATGCTTCCATAGCATACACAAGGCTGTGGGTTTAATCCCCAATCCCGAAAAAATCCTGAAAAAAAAGCAAATGGAAGTAGGAATATGGACTCAGAAAGTAAACTCGCTTGGGAAGCAGCTTGATGTTGCAGAGGGAGCACTGACTGAGGAGTCCAGAAACCTGAGCCAGTCCCAGCTTTATGTTAACTGGGAATGTGGCCTTGGGTAAATCACGTAACTTCGCTAGCCAAAGTTTGTCTATTAAGTGATGATCTGCAATACCTGATTTTGAGAAAGCAGTAAAGAAGCATAAAGTGTTAACTTAAAAAACAAGATTAGTTCTTTAAAGCAACACAAGAGTCACCGTTGTTTCCCTTGGGCACCTGATGCACCAGAGCTGCAGTGTGTTCCCTCTCCAGTATATTTGTAATTGTTCATTTGCATCATTCATTTTTCTGAAGCAAATCAGTACATTTTGAAATTCATATTTCATGGAGCTAGTTAACTAATTGCTGCAATCAGCAGCAATTTATTTTGTAGCAAGGCTATTGAAATCATTTGAGGTTGGCGTACTGTGTACCATGTTTTTAATGATTGTATTTTTAATGACATGTTTTAATGGGGGAAATGGTTAATCTGCTAATATTCTCCTGAAAACTCTTAACTTTGGTTCTGTAGCTTATCATTACCTAATGGTAACTTAAAAGACCATAACAAAGTCATTGATCCAGTAGGTACACCAGCTGTTGGAGAGGCTGGCCCATTTAGAAAGACCAGGAGAGAGAGAGCACCCTGTTTTACTCCTGTGTAGAGACCCTCATTGAATTACTCAAACAATAATCAGATAGATGCTGTTCAAGTTAATGGCACCTCTGAGTCCCTGTCAAGAGAGCTTTATTTAATGCACAACAGACCTGCAGTGATGCAGGTGCCTTTTCAGCCCCTCATTTAATTTAAGCTGCTTTAGTTGGCATGGCAACTATTGGAGACATCTGGGAGACATTATGCTGGGGATTGAGACTTCAGAGGATTTCTGCTAGAGCAGAGCAGAAACCTTATTATAAAGTGGTATATATTGCCTCTAAATTTTTGCAGATACAGTGTTAAATTTTAACATTCAGGAATTACATTTTCCAAAGAAAATTTTAAAAGATTGGCCTGATTTGTTAGGGTTTGTGTGTAGAAAAAAATATTCTATTCCTGGAATAAAAAACATATTTCCCCTAAGAATTTACTTTGCTGAACTGAAGCATAAAACTTATTCTCAGCAAAGAGGCTATTTTAATTACTTTGTTTTAAAAAAAATCTTGTATTTAGAATATCTTTAGTTTTTTGTGTTTAGAAGCTGTTAAAAGGAGAAGCATTTTTGCACAAAGTTAAACAGACGCTGGTAAAGTTGAGAAGTGCTCTATGTTTTTGCCCTAGACTTTTTGGTAATTAGAATTTATTTACTTCATTTATTTCATTATTTTCTTTTTTAACCCAACCTGTCATCTTCTCAAGCAGAGATATTAAAGTGACATTCTTTTAAACTCTCTTTTCCTAAATATTTTAATAGAAGATTCAGTGAAAGGTTTTTTTCAGGTTTATGGATCCTGAAAACAATGATACAGTAATTTGCATTTAGTAGAGAAAATACCCGCTTGTTTATATTTTGTGAGAAATTATGATTTTCATATGGAGGAATTAACTTACTCAAAATCATGCTCTATGTTGATTATGAAAGCCTTCCCCTAATTTTTTGATACCTGATAATACTTTTGTTACGTTGACCATATAAAACTGTTGTTGGTCAAAAAGTAGTCCAGGCTGGAGATTTAGCTCAGCAGCATAAGCACCTTCCTGGCAAGTGCGAGGTCATGAGTTCGATCCCCAGTACAAAAAAAAATGTAGTCAAATTTGTCACTTCACATTCCTTAGGTCTGGAGTAATTAACATCAAGAACTAATGTGTTTTGTTTTGTGGGGTTTTTTTCATGGCATTATGTTTATTACAACTTCTCCTATATCGTGCCTACTAACTAAGAATTAGTGACTTCCAGCTAACACAGTGTGAAATAACTTTTAAAATAAAAAAAATTTTATTTTAGTTCAGCGGGCTGGGGATTTAGTTCAGCGGCATAAGCGCCTGCTTTGCAAGCGCATGGTCACGAGTTTGATCTCCAGTACCCCCCCAAAAATAAAATAAAATAAAACTCATAATTGGGCCTTTCTTAAATTATCTGTAGAATCATATATGTGTGTGTGTGTGTATATATATATATAATATGTACACAAAAATGTCTATAATTTTTGGTGCACTAGAAGCCACAATACATAGGTTTGACTTGCAGGAAGTAAGATAGTGCATATTTTTTCTTTTCCACTTTTTTCTATCCATCGAAGATAATTTCTCTGAAAGGTGTGGCATCGCAGAATCCTTGCTATGCTTGGATAGCAAGGCTTGGATTGACACTTTGGAGCCTTTGGGTTCATTCTCACTTTCAATATCCTCGTCACTTACATAGTCTTCAGTTCTCCATCATTTCCTTTGGTAATAGATTTTTTACCAGTATAGCAACCAGTATGGAGAAAATAATGAAAAAAGGAATGATCAGGAAAAATAACCATTTTTTAGGTTTGGTATAGTAAGCACCCTCAATGTAATACCTGCCACAATGCCTTTTGATGTCTTCAGAATAGCTGCAGATAAGGGGAGAGGTTTGGGTCTGCTGTTCCCAGTCCTCCAGTGGCCCGTGCATGGTGCTGGTTCCCAGACTCCTGATGTGTTCTGTAATGCCAAATAAAATGCAGAGTTTTTTTTTTTTATATGAAATGAGTAACTAGTTGTAAAATAGAACAGTGCCTATTCCAAAGTTTTCCTTTTCTCCTTTCTTTGAAAATGAAGTCACTGTTAGAAGAAAACATATGACATTATTTCATACTTACTCTGTTTTTGGCTTTTGTACCAATTTGTTCCTTTTAGAAGTCAAAGCAAGATTTTCCAAGTGTCAACACTCCAAATTCAACCTGATAACTTGAAAATTAAGATGTTTTCTCTCTGCTGCTCTCATGCATACCAACTGTCACTATTAGCAGTAAAGCTCCTGGCATGACATCTTGGCTGCCAGTTTTGTAGATATGTGAAGCAGAATAGAATATAGCCTCCTCTTCATAACCAGGCAAGAACTTTTCAGTGCTGGCAGGAGTAAAAAAATTGTCAATAAACTCAGCAGACATGACTGACATCCTGTGCAGATAAGTGCTTCTTCATACGCTTTTTCTCCAGCACTGTTTTTTTCTGGATAAAACTTCAGTTGACAACTGTCATAGTTCATTTGGACTGCTACAAAAAAAATTATCACACACTAAGTAGTTTATAAATGACAGAAATGTATTTCTTAGAGTACAGCAGTCCAAAACTAAGATGATAGATTTGTTGTCTGCTGAGGGCACATTTCTTGGTTCATGTACTCTTTTTGCTGTAACCTAAAACAGTAGAAGAAGCTGGGCATGCTGCACACCTGTGATCCCAGCACTCAGAAGGCTGAGAGAAGTTTGCTGTGAGTTCCAGGCTAAGCTGGGCTGCATAATGGTTTCAAGGCCATTCCGAACTACATAATAAGACTGTGTGTTAAGAAAAAGATGATAGCTAACCAGGTAGGTGGGTGGATGGACGGACGGATGGATGGATGGATGGATGGATGGATGGATAGAGAAGGACTAACAAGATCTATAGATAGATAGATAGATAGATAAGGATAACAAAGCTGTCTTATGCCTCTTACAGGTGCACGAGCCCATTCATGAGGGCTCTGCCTTTGTAATCTCCCAAAGACCTCTGCCTCCTAATACTACCATTTTAGGAGTTATGATCTCAACATAGGAATTTGGGGAGGACAAAAAAATTCAGACTGTGGGAACAGCACTTAATGTAGTAATGGCAGTTGTGAAATTTTTCTGGTTTTATTGTTGTGTTTTTTCTAATATTGTATTCCTTTGCTTTTGTCCCTTCAGATTTTTGGAATTAGTACAATTCAAAAATATTGAGAGGTGGTGGTACATGTATCTAATCCCAGCACTAAGGAGACTGAGGAAGGAGGATGCCATAAGTTTGAGACCAGCTGGAAGTACATAGTGAGGCACTATCTCATAGTGGGGGGAGGAGGCTTGGGGTGTATCTCAGTGCCCCCTGAGTTCAGTCGCCAGTACCAGGCAAGAGTGAGGGGAAGAGAATATTGGGGTTTATGGGTAAGACTTACTGATGCAAACAGGAATATTCTTCTGTCTTTATCCTGTGATTGAGATTGTGGGTTAGGGTGGTGGGTATATACAAGAGGATTAATACCCTTAATAAAGGAAGCAGCCTTACAAATAATAATCTCACCAGTAGAAAATTAAGCAAAGGACGTAAACAGTTTACCCTCATTCTCACTTTTCTTCTTTTTCTATCTTATGCTCACACATGCACATGGCCAATAAAATGTAAATGATTCCAACTTGAAAACACAGTTGGTAGACTATAGCTATTTACTGCCAACCCTTCCTGCAGTCCTAAAATATTAATACAATGTTAAAAATGCAGATAACAGAAATCTAAACTGGCTGTGGTGTGATGCCAGGGACTAGTTGATTTTTGTTACAGAACACCAAAAGTCTTAGAAATTAGAGGCACAAAGTATTCAGAAAGTAGGGATGTAGGTGGATCTCAACACAAGATTGGTTATAAGCCTGTGTAAAAATTTTTTGGTCTTTTTGAGACAAGGTCTTGCTATGTGGTTCAAGCTGGCTTTGGGCTCACTTTGTAGCCCAGGCTGGTCTCAAATTCACAACAATCCTCCTGCCTCCGCCTCCCAAGTGCTAGGGTTACAGGAGTGTACCACCACACCTGGCTTAAACCTGTGTAAGAATTAAGATGAGCTTTTCTTCTCCTCTACCCTACAGGAGACTGAAGGTTTGCTCCCCAAGGCAGTATGGTTATCTATGATATCTCTGGCTCTGCTTCTGGCTGTGGCTCCTAGACCCACTCACATAGTTCCATGGTAGCCTGACCTGTACCTCCTGCGGCAGAAAATTAGAGGGTTCTTTTCTGGAGGAATAGATTAACCAAGAATTTGTGCATAATCGAGGTTCTCACATGAAGCAATACCATAAAGTTCTAAGAACTCCATAGAGAGCTGCATTATGCTGAAACAGTAATAGCCTAAACACCCAGTGATAGGGATTGCTCAATTCATAATGTATTACAATATTAAATAACCACTTAGCATTATATAAGGGCCAGGGATATAGCTCAGCAGCATGACGCCTGCCTGGCAAATGCAAGGTCCTGAGTTTGGGTCTCAGTACTCCCCCCCAAAAAAAATAAATAAAAAAGTGTGCAGTTCCATGGGAAGACGTCAGCCTCAATTTCCTCATCTGTGAACCCTATCTTACAGGGTTGCCATGAATTATGCATGAGATGATATATTTAAGACAAGGTACTGTTTCTGAGAGTTTGGAAAGCCTTTGCCTTCATGGAGTAAGGTCCATGAGTTTACAAAAGACAATAAACATAATAAGTTATATCAGATGATAAGAACTAAGGGAAAAAGAAGACAAACTATGCAAGAAGGTAGCAATTGGATAAGGCTTGGTCCAGGTAGGCATCATTTGAAGGATGAGTTAGGTAGGTAAATACTGGGAATTAAAATCCATGCCAAGGGAAGAGCTAGAGCAAAAGCCCTAGACTAGAGTATGTTTAGTATGTCCAGAGAATAGCCATGAGGAAAGCGACAGGAAAGACTGTTGGAGAAGTAAGAAGACCAGATTATTTATGGATTCTAAGGCCACTTGAAGGACTTCGGCTTTCACTGAGAATGAAGTAGAAAGGATTTTGCAGAAGAGTGGCACAGTTTGGCCTTATCCTAAAAAATAACTCTGAAATGTATCCCCCAAATTAGATTAATTGATAGGTGAAAAGAGCAGTGGATGAATGTATGATACTAATATGGCAGAATATGCAGGATAGCATCTAGGTGGTAAACAGTGGTCACTAATCCTGAATTTTTGAATTGTCTGTTGAAAAATTTTGAATTTTGAATTGTCTGTTTAAAAATTCTCATGAAAGTTGAATAAAAACTGTTAAGAAAAGCTAAATTTAACTGGTAAAAATCATTTTATAGAATAATTCTGAGATGTCACTGAAAACTGTTCAATGGGAAATGCTACATACCAAATCACATTTTCACTGAGACAAATGGATTCTTTTGGAAAAAAACCAGTTGATACTACCTAAGATTAAATATTTAGGAGTGTAGAAACCTTTATATTAATAAGCGTATGGATTATAATATAATAAGCATTTTCTATAATAAGCATATGGATAAAAATAAGCCAGTAAAAAATTTATTATGGCTGCTGTTTTAGAAACGAAGAGGTCCTGGGCCACAGGAATAACAGTGCACGTGACAAACAGTGGCCTAATCATGGCTAAATTTTGAAGTTAAACCAACTGGATTTTCACATGGGAAATAGAGTGAGAAAGACAAATGCCAAGGATAACTGTAAGGTTAGTGGTTGGTGGAGTAAGCAGCTTCACTCGGACACTATTTAAAGGGGTAGAACTGGATTCAGACACACAGGAGGGTGAGTGTGGCCAGGGAAGAGGGTGGAGAACCAAGCTCTGGGGCATTTCAGCATTAAGTGGCTGGAGAGGAAAGGGAAGAAGAGAAGCTTGGTACCCTAAAGCCATGTAAAGAAATATGTCAAAAGGAGGGAGTTTTCAACTGTTTGTATCAGTGCTGCTGTTAGCTACTCTCCCTGCTCCCAAATCAACAATTGGAAATTGTCTTAAGGAAGGTCATAGTTCAGTCATAAAATTTGCCCAAACTTTTTTTTTTTAGATGAGGCCTTGCTGTGTAGTCCACACTAACACTGAACTCACTGTGTAGCCCCAGGCCAGCCTCCCAAGTGCTACGATCTGTGCTACCACATCCAGCTACCACCTAGACTTTTAGGAAGTATTTACAGGCAGGGTAAAATATTATTATCTGTTTTGTTCTAGACAGACCAAAGGTGATTCTTTAGTATCTGTAACATTCATTTTGCAAGAGTTCTGAATTCCCCATCTCCATGGCTCTCCAGGCTCCATCCAGCCTTTGATCATCTGCCATGTGTTGATTGAACAAAATGCAGAGGATACAACAGAATAAAGGCATAGGCAACTTGAAACTTAGTAAGGAGGTTTCAAATGTTTGTTTGTTTGAGACAAGATCTTTCTATATAACTAAGGTTGCCCTTAAACTGTGTAGCCTAGGCGTGCCTGAAACTCATGGTGATCTTCCTACCTCAGCCTCCCAAGAGCTAGGATTACAGGCATGTGGCATCAGGCTTGGCCAGGTTTAATAAATTTACACAAAGTTAAACAGTAAAAGAGTTAATATTCTTCGCATTGTGGAGAGACTTGGATTTGATCTATTTTATACATTTTTGGAGTGTCATACTTTGGAAAGTAATTTAAACTGTGTTGATTAATGAATTGTCTTTTCCCAAGGTGACCTAGGATGAGATCACCAACCCCCACCCCACCCTTTTTGTTTGAATTCAGATGTTCTAGTTACTTGTCTGGGAAGACCTTGAAGTGTTTAGATGAATTTAAAGGACGATCTAGTTTCGTATCTTAGTAGACCTTGAGACTGTTTGGTCTTCACATTTTTCCTGGCCTGTCTATTAAAGAAAATATTTTCCCTTTTATAAATGCTGATTATAAGAAAGTAATTGGGAAAAAAAAAAAAAGAAAGTCATTGGGTTGTTTACTTCTGCTAACTTTTAAACCTGTGCCTTCTTTTAATTTTGGCAATATTTTATCTCATGAAGGCTGGAATTCTCACCTGTTATCATGCTGTCTAGAAGTTTTCTTTTCTTAAACTTATCCAGCCTTGAGAGTGGAAGTTACTCTTTAGAGGGGATTGGGGGGCTGAAGTCTTGAACTCTCCTTAACGTAAAACCTCAAGATACGTTGTCACAGAATTGATGCAGAGTGACCTACATAAAATTATTGTCTCTCCTCAACCTCTCAGCTCAGATCATGTCAAAGTTTTTCTTTATCAGATTTTGCGAGGTAAGATTTTAGACAGTGTCATAATATATGTGAAATGGTTTGTTTTTCATTTGAACTTTAATCTGGATTTCTAAGGCATTCTTCTTCCTTAAAGTCCTTTTCTCTTTGGACCAAGGTGTATCTTATTATTGTTATATTTGATATTAAGTAAGAGTTTTAGGATGATCAGATAGTTCTTATTTTTATTTTCATGACGGAAGAGACCTTGTGAAGTTCCTCACAGTTGAGTGGCTTAATCTAGCAAAGTAAGTAAATAAGCACAGTGGTTGGTTACTAAATAACCTTTAGGTCTTCACAGAATGGGAAAGTGACTGTGTCTCCTATAGATGATACCATTCTGCAAACCAACAGTAAGCAGGTCTGTCAGACTGTTGACTGAAATAGCTGAGCAAAGCAGATGGAGAACACCAATAGATAAAGTCAGCTAAATAATTCCAGACTGCCTCATTAGGAGCACCAACTTGAACGAGAAGTGATTTTGGCTGTAACCATCAGGTGTGTTCTTTAGGAGTTTACTATTACTGATAGAGAATTATTTAAAGATGGAACAGCTTTTTTATCTCGTAAAATAACTTCTTCACAATTCATAGAATTAAGAGATCCTTTACAGAGTCTGAATAGTATCTGCTAAAAGGATTAAAACATATTAACCATTATTAGAACTAAAATGTTCACCTCCAATAAATTTGCTGATATTCGGTGGTAGGGGAAAATGGGAAAGATTGGCACTTTTTATACTTGTGAAAAATATGATTTGCTACTTGTTTTTTTTAAAGCCCACTCTTCAAGTTATCACTTTTAATAGTGCTGAAGTTTCAGTGATGCACTACACTCTTGACTGTTGGTGGTGAACGACACTATTGACAAATCTGGATGAGCTCCAGACTTTTGTCGTTCCAGTGCAGAATCTCCTGGGCAAGGTTCCCTTTTGGTTAATCAAAGTGTTTTGTTGGAACAGGTTTGGAATCCTAGGTTGAGAGTATCAGTGGCAGGACTCCAGTGGCCATGAGCAATTCACGGATATTTGCATGGTCAGTCTTCATTCCAGTGCTTCAGAAGAAGCTTATCTATGCTTAAGTCTGTGTAATCTTTTAAATTACAGACATTGTTTCAGACTATGCAAACCTTTTAAGACATTTTACTGCAGCAAAATTACCATTTTTTGAGTGGGAACTAAGTCAGGCTTTTAATAATACTCATTACACAGTTATTTAGGGAACAATTTAAAATCCTCTATACTCTTCTTCTAAGGTTTTTCCCAGATCATTGGTTGAGGGAAGGAAATTAAATAACTACAATTAAATCTGTTTCTTATTTCAGGTTTGAAATATCTCCATTCAGCTGGCATTTTGCATCGAGACATTAAGCCAGGGAATCTCCTTGTGAACAGCAACTGTGTTCTAAAGGTATTCTTCAGTTTATTTAAAGATCTGAGGAAAAATCAGAACGTCAGGCCCAAGATAGACTTAAGGACAGTTTATTTTCATTACTTTGCTAAAAATTAAAAGAACCAAGTTTTCTCTAACAGTATCACTAGTCATGACCATTGTGACTAAAGTGCAGTCCTGACTCCTGTTTTTGATACATTGTTTGTGTTTTAGAAACACTGAAACAAGAATTAAAACATGGCTAGAAAGAATAGGGAAGCTGATTATCTTTTCATATTGATACATTGGTTTTTGTTGTTTTGGATGGTTTTTGTTGTTCTATTGTTAAAGGCAGTATTTATTAGAAGAACTATATGAAGACTAGTTAGATTTATTAATATTAGAATGAAGTATGATTTAAATAGACTGCCTACATTTTTGTAAGTCAGCATTTCTAAAGAAGTGATCAGAAAATACAATGAGTGATTAAATGTACAAGTGTATTCCAGGAAAACACGCGTTTTCATTAAGCCCCTTCTTTGAATACACTTGTCTACACTTAGCCCTTTGTTCCTGACACTTTATGCAACAGTTCTGGAAGTTGTTTTTCATGAGGTGTGATCAGATGTACAGTGAATGTTGCTGCCGAGTGCTTTCCACCAGAAATATAGGTTTATAAAAACTCAGCGGTATATTTTCATTACCTTATTCACCAGATAAGGTGCCATGTGACTTCCAGCCCTTTCCTAAAGTCAAAATGACTATGAAATGTAGATGTTTTGAATTGATTCAGGTAGCCACAACACAACTAAGGACACAAAAGAAGACTTCCAGAATTGCTTAAGATGGTGGCAAAAATGATGGAACAGGTGTTATTTAAAGTAAGAGGGGGTATTTTGAAAGAGATTCATGGTAGCATTCTTGTTTTTTTGAGACAGGGTCTCCCCATACAGTCCAGGCTGGCCTTGAACTCAAAGGCAATCCTTCCACCTTAGCCTCCCAAGTGGAGGGCTTACAGATATGCGTCACCATGCCCAGCACGACAATCTTCCTTTTGCTATAAATTTTTAAAGTTTAACTTTTACTGTATTTTAAAATTATACCTTATATATGCTATTTGAGGTAGCAAAGTAGAAAGCATAAACATTTAAAAGTCAAAATGTTAAGCAAAAAAAAGAGCATATGCACCTATCAGATGTATTTCCACAATACAGACTAGCCAATCCTTAGTTATTGCCCTTAAAATGAATGGATTGCAATACTAATTATATTTAATACACCCAAAATCATCAATTTCAATTTTACTCCTCTCCCCAGTGCCACTTACTGTCCTTTGTGTGTTAGAAGAGATCACTAATGGCAAAATCTACATATAAACATTATTTCTACTACAGATATATATTGGAAGAATTCCTGAACAGTTAGCAATCCACTGTATTATTCCTCATCATAGAATTTAGTGATAAGGGTCTCCCTAGAGCTGTGTCATCTCTCTGTAAGCCAGTGAGCTCTGATTTATGTCAGGAGTGGCAATCCTATGATGTGGTACTTAAGGCTACAGTAATTCTTTTTACCATCTCAACTGATACATTTGAAAAGGAAAAACTTTTTTAAATGTTATCTACTTTAAAAGTCATCAAGACTATTCTAATTACTTATGTTGTTAGCATTTGAACTGTGTAGTACAGCCTTTTTAAGTGCTTTCTTTGAACGCTAGGCCAGTTCTGTTTATAAGTCAGTGGGTTAAACTGCTTGTGAATGTAAATTCTTTATTATGTCCTTGAAGAACGTGACCTTGTTTTACTTCTAGTGACATAAAAACTTGTTTTTCATACTTCCCGTCAAAATAGCTGATTTAACTTTTGTTTCTAGTGAGACTGTTTCCCCTCAGGAACTACTAAAATATTCCCCTCAAAGTTGAGTTCCTCCACCTACCACTCTTTAATGTTTGAAGAGAGTTTACTACCTCTAACTCATTTTAATTAAAAAAATTGAAAATTACAAATAAGAATGGTCTGTCTTATTCATAACAAATCAGTGTCAGGACAGTTTAAGCCACTTTCTTTTTTTTTTTTTTTTGGTACCAGGGATCAAATTTACAACTTTGTGCTTTCTAGGCAGACACTTATACCACTGAGCTAAATCCCCGGCCCTAAACCACTTTCTTTATTTTTGAGTTTTTGGTTGGAAGACTTTACAAAGGATTTTCTATAGAGCCTGTCAGGCTGATGCCATTAATTGCTTGAAGTCCCATTTTCAAAGTCTATTACAGTATTGTAAATTCTGGATACCTGAATGAATAACTGAAGGAAAATGTCATTTGAATACTGACACAGATCATAACAAACTGAAGGTTTGCTCTGCTCCTTTGACCTGCTTTTTCAAAGCCGGGTTACAGACATGAATTGTCTTTTTCTCAAACGTGCCAGTTTATTGAGGGAAACAGTAACAGCACATTTCTTTTAAATTATTCTCCATTTACAGTCTGTCTCCTTCCTGTGTCAGTGTCAATGTTGTTGATGCACAAGATGCTGTTTTTGTGTAGAGAATATAAATTTTCTGTAACTTTTTGAAATCTGGTCATTAATAAGCACTACTGTAATTGAGCACAGTTTAACTCTACCCTCATTTAAACTTCCTTTGATTGTTTCCAACCATGAAAATAGCACATAGTTTGCCTGCAGAATCCACTGACATTTGTAAAGAGAATGTTGGTGGCACCATGTAGAAGCCTCTCTGTACCCATCCTCGCATGTGGAGCACCTGGTGGAAGCCCCTTGGAGGGTGGAACCCCACCCACACCGCCGGGCCCAGGCTAGCGGTGCCCCACCACCATTCCCTGACTGGAATCTTCCACCACAACAGAGATGATTGTGGAAACGTGGAAGTTCTATTCATTCATCCATTGAGATCTGGCAAGCCCATGTCTTGATAGTTCCTATCCTGGCTACTTCCCTAGAAAAAGTATCCGTTTTTCAGGCCTTGCTAATTGATGCAGAAGAAAGGGCTTTTTGTGTGATCCCCTGCTGCCACATGGGGGTAGGTGGTGAAGGGGTTCCCTGGGCCCTGCCTATGGCCAGTTTCCTGCTGATGAACATGGTGTTGTATTGTTTTAAGAAATCAGGCTGTTCTGTGAATAAAATGAATGCATGTTTGTGTCAAAATAAATAAGTCTTCATTCATATTTTGAATATATTTTATTTCTTGCTATGTGCAAAATGGATTCAGTATCTTTTTAGTTAGTTTATATTTTTTAAGCTTCTTATATAGGGCTCAAATTGTCTTTTCAGTTGCTTAAAAAGACTGATTCAGACTAAAGTTTTTGTTTTGATTTTTGAAACAGGGTAGCTCAGGATAACCTTGAATTCACTGTGTAGCATAGCCGTCCTCGTATTTATAGTGATCCTCCTGCCTCAGCTTCACAGGTGCTGGGATTACAGGTGTGCACCATGACATACCATCTTAATATCATAGTTTTAAAGATAGTATATATTATATCATGGAGCAGAACTGTTGACAGTCTCATTGCTTGAATGTGTACTTTGTATGTTTTAGTAACTTGAACAACTATTTCCAAGATGACAGTATTAAAGTTACCAAGTAATGACTTCTCAGTATCTTTTATTCTTTTTTTTTTTCCCCTTGGAATCTTGTATTGTTGCTACCCCTTTTTCTATTTTGTTTGTTTTGTTTTTAAATAAAATTTTAAAAAAAAAGATAGTATATATTATTTGAAAACCAGCCATTGGGAAGTGTGATAAATTTGAGCTTTTGTTGTTATATAATTCTGTGTTGTCTGGAAATTTTTCCTTCATTCTTAAGTTTTAAAGATATTGGCATCTTATTGACACATGCACACATGCATCTGTTCCATGTGACCAAATGTAGATTCAAGTCTGAAACAGATTACCAAAAATTACAAATAAACCTTGTTTTCTTTCAAGCGGTGGTTTCAAACTTTTAAAAAATCCGCCAGAACCCTTTTTCAAGTAGTATCTTAACTCTGGCACCAAAATTTAAAAAACAGATTTCAAATGTTGTTTCTGTTTTTCCATTTCTAATAGTAACAAGTTACAATTCAAGTTAATCAGTGAGAACATTGGAGCTTACATGGCCATCGCTATGTGACCTCATGCTCAGTGCTCCCAGCATTTGTTTTGGTTGCGCAGTATCAAGAAAATCTTAATGCTTAGCGATAAGTAGTAGTTGCTGTTGCAACCCTACTGTGGTTTATTAGCAGTTGCCTTGCAACCTCACCCAACTTTTCAGTTATGTAAAAATAACAAGAAAGGATTTATCCACTGGTCTGCAGAGAAACTGACCCAGCTAGCTTTTTTATTTTTTTGATTTTAATCTTTTAACCCAGGACCTTGCATACACTAAACATAAACTACCATCAAGCAACACATCTAGCTAGTCTTTCGTATTTATTACTATGTCTCCAGATACTGTCTAAAATATAACTGATACTCAAGTAATCATAAATATAGCATGAAGAAACTAATTGATTCAGTAGCATTGTATTCCACAGAGCACTACATTTTGTCATATATATATGTTTGACTGTGAATAAGTATTTTAAATACATGTGTAAAGTTTGAATAAATTGTTTTTGAAACTTCTAAACTACTTCAGTAGAACTGAATTCAACAGATCTCAGCTTGAAACTCTCGTGTGTGTGTGTGTGTGTGTGTGTGTGTGTGTGTGTATACAGAGACCATAAAGATAGTGAACAGAGTCCCAGCATATAGGGCCAGCTCATAAATAGACAGTTTGGCCTTTACAACCTAGAAATTTGTCTCCAGCTGTTTGGTTTTTTGCTGTTTGTTGTTTCGTTTGTTAGTTTTTCGTTTTTATTTTTGTTTTGGGCTTTTGGTTTTCTCTTTGTTATCAACTGAAAACAATGAGAGAAAATTTTAAAACAACATGATTTTGCTGGGCGTGGTGATACACACCTGTAATCCCAGCACTCAGAAGGCTAAGGCTGAGGATCATTGCAAGTTCAAGGCCAGCTGGCTGCACAGTGAGCTCAAAACATAACAAGACCCTGTCTGAAAACACCAAACATGGGTGAGGGCATCATTTTGTATAGAAAAATTGAAGTCTGGGGCCTTTTTTCTTTCTTGTCCAAATAAGAGCAGACTGTATACTTAGTACAGATATATTCTACCTGTGTTGTTAAAAAAACTTACCAAAGTTCAGGGGTCTACCAGGATTTTTGTGTTTTGTTTTTCATTTTCCCATCTGTAAATATATTGGTCTGATTGATAATGTTTTGTCTTTTCTATTTAGATTTGCGATTTTGGATTGGCCAGAGTGGAAGAACTAGATGAATCCCGTCATATGACTCAGGAAGTTGTTACTCAGTATTATCGGGCTCCAGAAATCTTGATGGGCAGTCGTCATTACAGCAATGCTATTGACATCTGGTCTGTCGGGTGTATCTTTGCAGAACTACTAGGTCGAAGAATATTGTTTCAGGCACAAAGTCCCATTCAGCAGGTATAATTTCAGTTTAAGGGCTTCGTAAGCCTTCAATTCTATTACAGATTTGAAGGAGAAAGGCATCCTGTACACATGCCCTGCGCTTGTTTGTTGTACAGTCTAATTTGCTTTTAGCAAATTCAGGTTCCCTTAAAATTCAGAAAGTTATAAAGCTGAAGATTAGAGAGAGATTCATTTTGTGACTTATGAGCCTATTAGAAGAAGTGTTGACTTTATTACATGCACTGATGCATAGCAGACTGCTGTAACAATTTGCACAGGTGTAATCTTCAGTTGTTAGAGGGCTGCTGTTCTTTCTAACTGAATGGCTCTGACTGGAAAATATATCTGGTAACTTAATGTACTTATGCTGTGTGCTTAGACTATAAAATTTTAGTGTGCATTTTTTTTTAAGTCTGAACATCTAAGAAAATTTATAATCTCTATTGTTGGGCTTAAATATGGCAGAATACACTAGAAAATGATCGAAATATAGCCTTAAGAGATCATTCATGGCTGAAGATATATATAGCTCAGTGTAGGCCATGTGCTTAGCATTTGTGAGACCCTTGGTTCAATTGCTAGTACCATAGACAGAAGAGAAAGACTATTCATATTACTTTGTCTTTTTAATTACCTTTATGCTATTTTAATATACAATTTCTTGGGCTATATCATAAATATTTTTATTCTTAAATTTTAACATTATTCTTTGCATGAAAATATGTAACAGCAAGCCAAGGCTGTGGAATCATTGGTTCAAAACCTAACTCCACCATTTATTAATGGTTACATCTTGGGCAAGTTGTTTCTTTTTTTTTTTTTTGTACCAGGAATTGAACTCACAACCTTGCATTTGCCAGGCAGGTGCTCGCGCTGCTGAGCTAAATCCCTGGCCCGCTGGGCAAGTTACTTAACCTCTCTTATCTTTAGTTATTTATTTTGTTTGGGGAGGTGGAATCTCTTAACACTGCTGATAAATAAAGTAGCAAACCTAAAAATAAGGTTTGGCACATAGTAAGGACTCAATGGATGTTAGTAATTATGATGTTATTGATGTGCCAGGATGTTATAGATACTGCAGTAAGTAAAACAAAGATATTCCTGCCTTTAATGAAACTTTCACATGAGGCATAAATATATTAGCCAGGCATGGTGGCGCACATCTGTAATCCTAGCATTTGGGAGGCTGAGGCAGGGGAAGCACCACAAATTCAAGGCTGGCCTGGGCTATGATAGTGAGTTCAAGGCAAGACCATGCATCAGAAACAAACAGACAAATTAAAATATATAATCCAAATGATGATGCATTCTAAGAATGAAAAAAAAAAAGGATACCAGGTTAGGGATTCAGAATGATGGTGAGCAGGACTGCCTGAGAGGTTAACATTTCATCCACTGAAATGAGAGAATAGGATACCGAAGAATAATATTCTAAGAAAGACAACACAACCACCATAATGTAGCCCCTGAAGAGGAAAGAGTGTAGCATACTGAAAGGATGATATGATCAGGCAGAGCCTGTGTGGTTAGAATATGTCAGAGGGCAAGAGAAAGAACCTGCCCATGGTGACCTGATAAAAGGACTTTGGACTTCACTGTAAATGTAATGAAAAGCATTTTGAGCAAGGAATGTTAAGATGTGATAGTTCACATTGGCTACTGTGCAACTTTATAAATAAATTAATGCACTTGGCCACTTTACAATTCAATTTCTTTAAAATAGAGTGTAACAGATTTACATGTAAGACTGTCATATATCAACATAAGCTGTTGTAAAATGAATGTGACTATTACCTTACAGAAAAGCTTAAATAAAGACAATAATACAGATATTCCAACCCTACATCTTGAACAAGAATCTTGGGTTGATGTAGAAAAGAATTATGTAAAGGCAAGCATAACTGGAATGGGATTCAGATATCTTACTTTGTACATAAATACATAGGACTTGAGCTTGCCAGTCTAACATAGCCATTAAGGGAATACGCATATGTATTTATTGTCATTATGTTTTAGGATGAGAAATCAAGGTATAGAAAAGAGTAACTTGTATAAGAAACTGGTTATTTTCTGTTGCACTTTCTCTGTATCTTTGAGGAATAAATACTCTTAAGTACTAAACTACCAGCAGACTTCATAATGGATAAGAGTCATTTTGGACAATGTTCTGATTGTTTCCCTACATGAGGCATTTCCTTCTGCCTTTAGTGTGGTGGTTGGAGCCCTAAAAGTATCACCGCCACACCTTTCCCAGAGAAAAGCATATATGAGGTCTTTTCTCTGTGGAAAGCAAGCTTCTTAAGTATCTCCATTATCCTAGATGGCAGTGAAGCTAATGGATGCCCCATGGTTTAGATAAGTGCAGAAAATTGTGTTCTCTGGGTAAGAATTTGCCATCCTGGAGGGATCCAAATAAAATGGCTATTGTTAATTAGGTTATGTTGTTAGAACAATTGTAGCACTGCAGAAAATTGATAAGGTAGTTTGCTACCTACAAAGACTTTTTTCCAAAAGACCATTTTATCAGTCTTATTTATTTGCCCAGATAGCTAAATGTAGCCTTATACAGTATCAAAGTTTTCTAAGTACCACAGTTTTCTGCTGATGAAAGAGATTTGTAGCATGACTAGAATGTAAAGGTTGTGTACTGCCCCAAACATTGAGAGCTTATCTTTCATTTCAAATACAATTGCTTTGAGTATTTATGAAGTCACATATGTCTGATTATGGATTAGCCTTTTAATGAGCTAGGATCCATTCGAAGCAACAGAATCCATTCATTAACTGTTTGAAAAGTACAATCATTAGCCAGCATAAGAAGAGCATTTCATCTGAGAGGTTAACATTTCATGAGCATGAACCACAAGGATCATAGGTACTGTTCTATCAGGATAATAGGGCATACATTGCTCTAGCCTTTGTATGCCATGCTTGCTGGAGCATATTTTATTTTATTTCATTTTATTTCATTTTATTTTATTTTATTTTATTATTTTATTTTATTTTTATCCCATAGATTCCTAATGTCCTTTCTGGTTGGTTGGTTGGTTGGTTGGGTAAACAGGCCACAAAGTACAAGTAAAGGCTCCTGTCAGTTAATCTAGAGGTTGCTTGCTTTAAGGTTTCTCCCTAGATATGACCCTGTTTCTGAGCCAGTGATTGAAGTAGTGAAAGCTTGTTTCCAGGCACTGACCTGTCCGTCTCAATTCCATGTTTCCGTGTAGCTGGATTTGATCACAGATCTGTTGGGCACACCGTCACTGGAAGCGATGAGGACAGCTTGTGAAGGCGCTAAGGCACACATACTCAGGGGTCCTCATAAGCAGGTAAATCAGGGGGAGGGTTCTACTAACTGGTGGGGCAGGAATTCTCTCCTAAAACAATAATTTATTGAGAGTTTTTAAACAGAGGTATTGTAGGTTTTATTTATTTTTTATATTGTGACCCTAAAGAAGAAAATACTCGAATTTTACCAAATAAAATATAGGCATTCCTAATATCATAGAAGAAAAATGCATATTTTGTAACACTTGCTAATAAATGATCCTTGGTTTTGTCTCTTAATTTATTGATATGTATGGAAAAAGTTATTGGAAGTGGAGGTTTGACCTAAGTATATGTATATCATTTCCAAATCCTGAGCCAATATCCCCTGGTATCTCTTACTTTAATGATGAATTTGAAACTATTACTGTTGTACTTTTTCTTTTTCTTTTCTTTTCTTTTTCTTTTTTTTTTTTTTTTAGGTAGTGTCTCACTATGTAGTGCAGGCAGCCTTGAACTTGCCTAAGTAGCCCAAGTTGGCCTCAAACTCACGGTGATATTTCTGCCTCCTCCCAAGTGCTATGATTACAGGCGTGCACCGCCATACCTGGCTCCTTTTTTTGAGCTAGAGTCTTGCTATGTAATTCAGGCTGGCTTTGAGCTCAGTATGTGGCCAAAGTTGGCTTATTGGGGCTGGGGATTTAGCTCAGTGGCTTAAGTGCCTGCCTGGCAAGCATGAGGTCATGAGTTCGATCCCCGGTACCCAAAAAAAAAGCTATATTCCAAAGTTGGCTTACTGTGTAGCCAAGGCTGGCCTCAAACTCTCAGCAGTCGTCCTGCCTCTGCCTCCCAAGTGCTGGGATTACAAATGAGCACCACCATGCCTGGCAGTTGCTGTTGTGCTCTTGCCACTAACAAAGTCAGATGTGAATATTGTTAGAAAGGAAGTATGGAGACAAATTGCCAAATTGTTAGTGATGTTACAACCAGCCAGGTCACTGCTGAGAAAGACAAGATGGTTTTTTATGTCCACTCTTGATTTAGCAGCATATTTTATAAGTACTTTGCTGACCTCCTTAATGATGTGAAGAGTAACAGGAATACTTTCCTAGAAACACCAAACTGAAGCCAAACAGATAAGGTTTAGACTCAGGAGCTGGCAATTAATTTAATTTTCCTGAGTTTTGCCTTGGTTTCTTTTAAGTTGGGTATTTTGATGATCTGATTGATAGTACCAAATAAGAGACTGATACTCATCCTCTCGAGCTGCCAGCCAGACATCTTGCCTTCCCCTTACAGGTCCCACTCTGTAATTCTAGTAAGTCTTGAGTTTTAGTTTTCAGCCATGAAGGGCAAGGAGTGTGTTCTCATCTAGGACCAGGCCAGGCTAGTAAACAGAGATACATGCTTGTATTTTAAAGCCATAACTGATAGTCATGGTGGCACACATCTGTAACCCCAGCACTCTGGGAGGCTGAAGCAGGAAGATCACAAATTCAGTCCCAGCCTGAGAAAGAATCTTATTTCAAAATAATAATAAGAGCTGGAAATGTCCCTCAGTATGAAGGCCTAGCTAGGTTCAATCCCTAGTGTTAGAGAAGCGGGGAGGGAAGGCCCCCTGACAGTTACATGTTTCTGTTGTATTTAGTTTAAAATTATCAAATAATTCAGTGCCTCAACATTCTTAGAATAACATAGTAAATCTTAACCTATAGGGAGGTTCTGTATTGTAGAATGAGCTAACTAAACAATCCATTATTTTCTGTTTATTATTCAGCATCAAAAACATTAATTTGTCAGTACCTCATGATAAGTGTATCCTTGAAAGTAGCAAAATAATTTTCCTCTTTTACAGACTTCCTCAAATAGTAAATCTTACCTGGCTAAAGATAGCCCATAATGATACTAGCACTTGGGAAGCTGAGGCAGGAGGATTGTGAGTTTAAGGCCAGCCTGGACTACGTAGCAAGACCTTGTTTTAAAGAAGAAAAACAAAAGATAGTCAGTAATAAAGTGCGGTGAAGATCAGACAACCTGGTACTACTTTTCCATCTCTAGAGGCATGTCAGCTATTGCTTATGGTCACCAACTAATTAATCCTCTGTGTCAAAGAGTTACAAAATAGCAGCTGAGAAAACAGGACTTCCTGTGTCTAGAACAGTTCAAAAATACCTGACTGCACCAAAAATCACTGTGCACTCCTTCACACATTCCAGGCAAGTGATCCTTTTACTCTTAGAAATGTTAAAATCTGGAAATTTTAAAAACCTAGAGTTTTCGATTAAATAAAAATAGTGAATATCAAGTTTTCTACAGTTGCCAGGCGTGGTGGCACACGCCTGTAGCCCCAGGACTTTGGAGGCGAGGGAGGATGAGGAGGTTCGGGCAGGATGGTGCTGCAAGTTCAGGGTCCAGACCTGCCTGCTCCACAAAGTGAGGTCAAGGTCAGTCCCAACTGCATAGTGAGAACCTGCTCAAAAAGAGGAAAGTAATCCAAAACAAACATGAGAGAGCCAGGCGCAGTGGCGCACACCTGCAATCCCAGCACTTGAGAAACTGAGGCAGGAGGATCCTTGTGAGTTTGAGACCAGCCTGAGCTACAAAGTGAGTTCAAGGCCAACATGAACTGCATAGTGAGACCCTGTCTCAAAAAGACAAAAAAGAAAGGAAGAAAGGAAAGAAAACATGAAAGGGAGGCAATACTTAAGGTTCCCTTTTTGGGGGGGTGGGGAAGTGCTGGGGATTGAATCCTGGACCTTCGTAGTGAAGTACATCCCCAGCGCTTTTTTATTTGAGACAGGATCTAGCACAGTTGCCCAGAATGGGTTTAAGCTTCCAATTATCCTATGTCAGCCACCCAGAGTGCTGGGATTATGGGGGGCAGGGAGATTTTTTTTTTCATAAACAGATGGGGATGTTCGCTGAATCCTTTCTTTTTTTACATGAATTAGCCTACAAGTAGTAATGCTTGGAGTTTTGCTTATCATTAAGCTTCTTATCATTTTATTTATCACTAAATTTCTTGATGGCCTAAGGGCATACCACAGAAATTAGTGGTAACCCTGGCTAGTATGGGTGTCAGAATAAGTACTTTGATTTTGAAGAGAAATTGGAAGGATGATAATTAGGAGGCCGTTTGTCCTCAAAAACTAGGGACTATATCTACTCTAAAGACTTTAGTCTTCTTTTTTAAATGGCTTTTAATCAGTGCTGGAAATGATCTCTTTTGGTGAGTTTTAATAGTCTTTGCCTACTAACCCTGTAGATTTTTAGAGTGTAAACTGAACCAGGTGTGGTGGTGGGTGCCTGTAACCCCAGCACTTGGAAGGCTGAGGTAGGAGGATTGCTAGGCGTTTGAGGCTAGCCTGATCTACATAGCAAGATCCCTCTCAGAAAGAAAGAGAGAGAGAGACAGAGACAGACACATGGTAGGCTGTAAGTGGTTCCACTGTTGCTCAGTGCAGGCATTATTTTCAGTCTACATTCACTATTTGATCTTTATAGTATAACTGCTCTTAAGAAGCTAACGAGCTTTTGAAACTCCAAGTCACCAGTCAGATTCAGCCTTTTTGCTTTGCACCATCCTCCTTCCCACCCCGCAGTGCATCCTCTTGACACCTCTCCTTGGCCTGTTAGCAGCTGCTCAAAGGTTTTTGTATTCATGTTACAACTTTTTACATCTGAGATTGGACAAGAAATACTCTCACACACAAGGATATTTCTTATATATAGCCAGATGGATTTTTTTCAAAAAAATTCAGAAAGTCAGTTTGGTCCCCAGGATACACAGTATAGCTTTTGTACCATGACTTCTGCAAAATGTGCAGTGCTGTCTCTCTCAGGGCTACACACAAGGTATTCATTCAGTTTGTGTTTCTCCGGGCTGTAGTGATTAAGGCTGTGTGTCAGTCTCAGGCTCAGCACACTATACACATGTTGAATGGTGTCCCAGGGGTTGTATGATAAAGTTTTAAGATAGATCATGAGTCCTGATCCTACCAGTAACTCACCTTATAACCTTATGCAAATTATTCAACCTCTGTGTGCCTCAGTGTATTCATCTGTAAAGTGGGGATAAAAATACTTGCTACTTCATTAAGTTCTTATAATAATAATGCAATATGCATACAAGGAGAGTATAGAATACTGCTTAGTCCATACTACATAATAAATATTAGCCATTAACGTGATCGTTAAAACAGAAAAAGGCTGTGTTGTTAAAAATTACACATTATGATCAACTGGGGTTTATCCCAGAAATGCAAGGATGGCTCATCTATAGGAAAATATTTTAACATCTTGACTTATGAATATATTAGTTGATACAGAAAAAGCATTTGATAAAGTTTAGTCCTTTATGCCTTAATATATAAGAAATCTCTGCCTATTGAAATTTTTCAGTGGATTTCCTTGAAGCATACAAAGAAAAATGAAATATATAGCATATTACTGCTTCTGTAAATAAAAATGCTTGCTCTTTCTACCTCTTAGAAAAAACTAGGAATCTTAAGTGAAACTGCTTAAGCTAATCGGAAGTCTCCATGGAACAAGCTCTATCTTACTGTATTTACTCTGAATTACTTAATTTAGAGGTGGTAAATGTAGCCCAGTGGTAGAGCCCTTGCTTAGCATACATGAGGCTCTGGGTTCAGTCCCCATGATCTTTTTTTTTTTTTCTTTTTTTCTTTTGTTTCCATGACCATCTTTTTTAAAAATTAATATTAGATTATATTTAAACTAGTGTGTGATACTTTTAAAAAGTCAGTGTAGGGACTGGGAATTTAGCTCAGTGGCCAAAGCACCTGCCTGGCAAGTGTGAGGTTGTCAGTTCAATCCTCAGTACCAAAAAAAAAAAAAAGTCAGTGTAGCTAGATATGGTGGTGTATGCCTATAATCCCAGCACTCAAGAGCCTGAGGCAGGAGGATCCCTTCGAGTTCCAGGCCAGCCTGGGGTACAAATGGAGTTCAAGGCCAGCATGAACTGCATAGTGAGACTCTGTCTCAAAAAACTCAGTGTAAATTTTTGAGTCTGAATTATTTAAAAAACTAAGCTTCATTTAACTAGCTCTCATTTAAGGAGATATTCTCAAATTAATAGTAGAGACTGGATAAGGGTGGTGCTTGAAGATGACTGAAATTCTCTGTACAATTTTTATTTCATTTTATGTATTTACATATTATTTCATATGTACAAATGGCATTTTTAAAAAATCTCCTGTGAAGGTGAAAGTGGAGGTGCCAGGTAGTATACACTGGCCAAAACAGGATTTAGAGTTAGAGAAACCTATTTTTGAAATGTGGATTTCAATTTAAGCATGTTATTTAACCTCTGAATCTTCTATCTCCCGGGGATAAAAAGGAATAATAATGGTATATACAGTGCTGTTGTGAGCATTTAATGAACTAATACAGAAGAAGCCTTTAGGGCAATTCCTAAGATAAAGCAAACTTCTAATTACTGTTAGAAATTGTTACTAACAAAAATGTTTATTTGTATCCAACTTTGAGTAGTTACTTTAATGAGAATATCTCTCTGAACATTTTTCTATTCATATATATAAACAAATATGTGCTATTGTTTATTAGGACAATAAAAAATCCCCACATATATATGTAGGAGAATCCAGTTGATTATCCTCTGAAAATCAGCTTACTGCCTCAGATTAATTTACTTGTATTGGTTGGTTAATACTAGTACTTCTGTGTGGCACATTAGCCAAAATTCCAGTGAAACTAAATTCAAACTGACTTAGCCAAAGGATGACTTACAGACTTGGAAAAACTGGAAAGTTGGGCTGGGGATTTATCTTAGCGGCATAAGCGCCTGCCTTGTAAGCGTGGTCCTGAGTTCGTCCCTGATTTAAAAAAAAAAAACTGAAAAGTCAACTGAGTTCAGGCCCTGTTGCATATATATACATACATACATATACTTACATACCTTTTCTTTTTGTTTTGGTTTTTTGTTTGTTTTGTGTTTTGTTGGGGGGGGCATTTAGTAAATAATAAAGCCAGAGGGTTGGGGTCTGTGTTGGACTAGCCATTCCATCATGTGTCCTTGTGGGTTTTAGAACATTTACCATCCTGGGGCCAGTAATAGTGCTCAGGAAATAATATCATTTGATTGGTCAGGACTGGGTCAGGTGACTGTCCTTGGAATTAGGAGACTGACATCAACCCAATCAAAATAGTGGTGGTTCTCCAAAAGTTGGGGAATTCTTGGCAGACAGGAATACTACATAGTTTTAGGGTTGTTTGTTTTGTTTTGTTTTGTTTTGTTTTTGTCTGTTTCTTACAGCTCAAAATACTAGATAAAATGAGGCTTAGTCTCCTAAACTAGGTCTAAGTTCAGATTGATCTTTTATGTCACCCCAGAGTGCTGACTGCTGTACACTCAGTTAATGTTACTGAGTTATCACAGCTGCTGCTGCGGCTCGGGGTGAGGGGAGTGGATACTGGGAGTTGAATCTAGGACCTTTGTACACTGAGCTGCATCCTACGTTAGCCTTCTGCTTTGCTACCAGCTAAAGTCTAAAACTTCTGTGTAGTTGATGAAAACTAACAAGAACATCTGTTTTGGATACTTGAACAGCCTGGCCAACCTGTGACCAGCACCCTGCATTCAGCTTATGATGACTATGGCATAGCATTTAGGGCTTCTCGCCCAAGTCTAGAAACTCACCCTTGCTTCATATCACCGGCAGTCATTAATAGCGCACTCTTTTTTTTTTTTTTTTTTTGGTACCAGGAATCAAACTCACGACCATGCGCTTGCAAGGCAGGCGCTTATGCCACTGAACTAAATCCCTGGCTAATAGCGCACTCTTTGTAACCTTCCTGTCCGTATGACTGGCTTTGTCACCTACTCTCAAGTCCATTGCTGAGTAATATAAACTTGGAGAACAAACAAAGTGGATTGATCATTTTAAAGAGAAATTTTATACATGTGAATGTTGGAAGAACTACTTAAAACATATCCAAATGAGTTACAGATTTCTAAGCATTCTATTTTTTGTCTTACTCAAGATGATTCTCTTGCACAGATGAGAAAGATTTCTTTTCTCTTGCCGATAGCCTAGATTGAGCTGGTTTTAACCTTAATAGTTGGCAAAATACAGGGAAGAAAATGAAAATAGAAATACAGCACCTCTAGCATGCATCTTTCTCTGGAACCAATGCTAGGAGCTAAATTATTAATGGTTATATTTCTGAAGGAGGATTGACATTCCGATACAACTATCCGAGGTTAAAATGATTCTTGCCCTTCTTTTTAGCGTAGTTGCTGGGTTATATCTGTAAAGAAAGATGAATGGGAGTGCATTTAAATTTTCAGATAACCTTAATACCTACTCACTTGATTTTTCTCAAGCCTTCTGACCGTATCAAGCCATCTTCAAGTTTTGCAAATACTACCTTCTAATTTGTTCTGTATCCTCCATTTGGTGGGTCTGGAACTGCTTACTTCTTTCTTGCCAACCAAAGAGGTCTTATTCATCGTTGTTGTCTAAACACCTAACCTGGGCCTAAACATTGTGGTAAATGCTAAATGTCTAGCAATAATGTGGGCAGGTAAGGATGCCTGTGCTAATAGATAAAGAATCCAAGGCTCAAATAACTGTCTAATAATGTCAGAATTAGTATTTAAACCCACACCTTCTAACACTTATCCCAGTATTTCCTTCCCTAAATTATAACGTAATTCTACCATAAAAATAAGATAATTGGCCCACTCACTTTGGTTAGTAAAATTTGTGTAGAATTTGACTCCCAAATCAGTGAAAAAGAGGATAGCTAGTTAAGTCAACCCAGTAATCTTGCAAGAATATCAAATTATGTAACTTTACACACAAAAAAATTTCTTCATGGGGAAAATATAAACAAATTAAGTTAAATTTTCTATCCACTTATCCCCTTACCTAGTTCAGACTAGCCTTGAACTCACTGTGTAGTCCAAGCTGGCCTCAAATTGTGGTAATTCATCCACCTCAGCCACCTGAATGCCGGCATTACAGGCATGTGCCACCACTCTCAACTTAACCCAATATCTTTACTAATACAGATGATTTCTTTGTGTGTGTGTGTGTGTGTGTGTGTGTGTGTGTGTGCAGGGAATCAAACTCAGTACCTCACACTTGCCAGGTAGGCACTGTGCCTTTGAGCTATATCCCTGGCCCTAGAGGTAATTTCAGTCCTACAATGATTTACATATTTTTAAATAAAAAATACTTCTCTATCTGCAAACATGTAAATGCACCAAGGAATAATAAATTGACTTACAAATATTTAAATACCAACTATATGTGGGTCCTAATGGTTTCTACCTATAATAATCCCATTAAGTCCAATAGTTTTAGAACTAAACTAAACTTCAGAGATTATCCAGTCCAACCTTCTTACTTTTATATTTAAGGATACTGAGATCCAGATATACTGGCATATCTAATTAGTAACAAAACAGACCTACAGCCCCCAACTAATCTTATCTGTTACTCCTTGATTCTGAAGAAAATGTCTGCATGGTAAAACATCATCTCCTGCCAATTCTGAAATGTCCGCTTGTTCTTGTTGAATTTTCCAATGTAGCTGTTGTTGGAAGGAGACAGATGCATGAAATATGTGGTCTTGGTAGTTGTCATAGGATTTTGAGGCTGTGCTCCAGGTCCAATAAAGTCTTCAGGGGTCCTGCCTTTCTTGTTTTTGGTGGCACAGAGAGTTTGACCAACAGGAAAACTACTGATGTCGCTACTAGTGTTGCTCTTTCCTGCAGTCTGGTGCTCAGGTGGCAGGAGGTTTTATTTTGAACTTTTAATCCATTGATAACCTAGAAATATAAGACAAGATCCCTACAGGTAATGGAGAAGAGTTTGCAAGTAGGAGCTGCTTCTGATTTGCCTCTAAATTAATAATAGTGTTGTTCTCGTGGTCAGATTGTCCTTACCATAAGTCCGTCTCAGCCTCTTCTCCATCCCCTTCCTTTCCTCCCTCCTGTCTGTTTGCTCTCATCTCTGTGTGTCTGCCTTCTCCCCTTCTGGCCGTCTCTCTCCTCACTCTTTGTCTCTGTCTCCTTTTCCCCCTCTGTCTCTCTGACTCTGTTTCTCTCTGTCTTTCTGTCTGTCTCCTGTCTCCTTCCCATCTCTTTTTTTATCTCGCAGGTACCGTCGTCTCCCTCTGTTTCTCTGTCTCTGTCTCATTTGCTCAAGGTTCTTCTCTTCCATTAAATGTAAGTGCTATACCTTCACAACAGTGCTGAGTAGTGTATGCCAGAGAGATCAAGGCTGGGTGAAGGTGATGCCACTGTGTTCATATATAGTTTGAAAACGCCACTGAGGCTCCCCCAACCCTAAGTTTTTATATTATTGTGTAATCATAATGAAGCAGTCTGGCGATTGTACAAGATAGGAAGCCCCAGAGAACTATGAAAGGCTCCTCTAATCTAATACTATTTCCTAGAAGTTTAGAGTTTTACAGGGAACCTCTGAAGAAATATTTACAGCGAATAGGAAGATGTCAGGTTCAGATAAAATGTAGTTTATTATTTTCAGCCTCTGCATTTCCCAAAGGTAAAGTCAATTCCTCTAGAGTCAAATTAGTTGTTTTGTTTTCGGTTTTGTTTGAAGTAAAACCAAGGACTTTTGTGTGCTAGGGAAGCACTGTGCCACCAAGTAGGTCCTAGGTCCAGCAAATTAGTTTCTTTAATCATATTTTGATTTTGTTGTTACCTGAGCTGATTTTTCCTAGGCTTTGGCCTACCAGATTTGTCAGACCACTGACAAAGAAGGGTCACAAGTAGGAGACAATTCTAAACACCAGTAGGAAAGGAGTTTACCCCCTTAAGAAATCAATTTAATTTTTTTTTTTTTTTTAAAGTTGTTTGAAAATCCTGGCAGTAAAGTGAGGCTATGAATTTAGAATTTTTGAGACTTGGTGAGGGGAGAAAATGCCAAAGGTTAAAGCACTAGAAAAAAAGGGTGTGCCTAAACATTTTTGTGACTTCTGTATTCTTCCATTTTTATGTTAAGAGGTAAAGAGTTTACTTGCATGAAAGGCAGTGATGCTCTTCATCCACTGTGTCCCTCTTATCAAAGCCGGCTCCCTTCCTCGTGAGGAGACAGGGATGGCCTCGGGGGTACGTGTGCGCAAGAAATCAGTGGTGATGGAAGTCCAAGTGGAAAGAGTCAAAAGATGGGTTTCTCTTTAGAAGAGCCTGTAAATTCCTATACCTTGTAGCTCCTTCCTTTAGAACTATTTTAACACCTTTATGGTAATTTTGCTGTAAGATATACTTACTTTATATGTTTAACTTTGCATGTAGCCAGTGTTTTGAATATTTTTTCCCCATCCATGCGCATATTTGGCCTTCCTTTCTTGCCGAAGCACTTAGATACAAGACTAACAGGAGCCACCATATTTATAGGATCAGTTTTGTTTCTCATAGGCCTTTTCACGTTCTGACCTATAGTGATCATCATGCAGTGTCAAATACACTACCGGAAGTCAGTGACAATTGTTGCTTGTGAAGACTGACTAGTGAGGGGAGAAGTCATTTCTTTTCATTGTAGACTTATTTGTACACAAGCCTTTTGAGCTGGCTCCTTTTATAAATTGGCTGTATTCCACATCTACATGCACGAAGTCTTAATGAAATATTTGAATTTTTTTTTTCACAGCCATCTCTTCCTGTACTCTATACCCTGTCTAGCCAGGCTACACATGAAGCTGTTCATCTCCTCTGCAGGATGTTGGTCTTTGATCCAGTAAGTAATGTTTGTTTTTATATTTCTAAAAATACACATATTCTAAGAGAAACATTCTGCTTTTAATAGATTGGCAATGTAAGTGATGTTTCATTTCCCAGTTTTGATTTCAATCATGTTTACTCATATTATCAATCCTTGAACTCAAAATGTAGCACAGGCTGACCTCAAACTCACTGCAATCCTCCTGCCTCAGCCTCCCAAGTGCTGGGATTACAGGCATGCCCCACCACACCCAGCAAGAACTATGCCATTCTCATCTCAGTATTTGTAAAGGGAATTTAACACCGGGTTGAATCAGGAGGAAAATTTTTCAAGATTATTTGAAAAACTGCCCATCGTTTTTGCATAAGGAAGCATTTGTTTTTAGATTTTTGGGGGATTGGTTGGGGTTGCTGTCTTTCCTTTTGGGCATGGTGGTACATAATCATAGCACAGTGGGAGGCTGGGTCATTGACTTCTCAGTTCAAGCCTAGCCTGGCATCTTAGCTTAGTTGTTCTAAAGTCTTTCTGGATTTTGAGTCTTTTGTTACATAGTACAGTTTGCACCATGAGTTTGCCCCTTTATTCATTCATCCAAAGAATATTTTATTCATATTCATACCAGAAATTATTGAAAGAGAAGACTCAAAAATAGTATCACTTAATTTTTTTTTTTTTTTTTTTTTTTTTTTTTGGTGGTACTGGGGACTAAAGCCAGGGCCTTTACGCTGAGCTACATCTCTAACTTTCATTTTTTATTTTAAGACAGGGCTATGCTAAGTCACTAAGATGCCAGGTTAGTCTCACAAATTAAAAAAAACTCAAGTTAGTCTCAAACTTGTGATTCTCCTGCCTCAGGCTCCCAGAGTTTTGGGACTACAGACGTACACCACCATGCCTGACTTACAAATATTTTTACAAATATTTTTGTATTTGTGAAATGGAGAATTTTGTGAACTTTTGCTCAAAAGCTAATAAAGCAACAAAATTTAGGCTAAAAATAGGTATCCTATTACCTATTTCCATATTATCAATACCTTTTACCAGCATTGGTCATTTGAAACAAAATAGTACAGTATGTAACTGAGATTTAAAAACTGTACAGAATACCATTACTTAAAATTTGAGTAATTTGTGGACACTGAAAAGAAACTACCTTGCTAACAATTTAGCAAGGTAGTTTCTTTTCAGTGTCCACATCCTTTATGAAACAATAGTCTTCTTTCCTTAGCCTCACTTGAGAAGGCCTATAGAAACATTAATTTGTTTAGAGAAGTGAGTTTGGTTTGTGCATGCCAGGGTGTTGATTTACTTTTTGTCCAAAGGTTTCTCTTAGGTAAAGAAGAACTCTCCTTGGTGTGCACAGAGGTGGTATCAGTTGTTGGGGAAAGCACCTAAATCTTTTCAACTCTGCATTCTCAAATTTCAGGAAATACCAGAATGTGCAGGCAAAAGAGGCTCACAGGGAAACCAGAGTCCAGCTGCTGGTGCCAGCTGACTGGGACCCAATGTCTGCCATCTGCCACCTGACAGGAATGACTTAATTGTCAGATGATAGCATTAAAACCTAGCTTCAATCACTGCTGCCCTGTGTGAACAGTTGTCATGCTCAGCCACAGAGTCGTCTAGTAGCCATAGTTAGTGTACAAAACCTAGGGAGCTCAGGGACTGACCAGAGGCACCAAGAAAGGGGAGCTGAGGACAAGGGGGCCCAGGACCAGGCACAGTGCTCTGGCGGCCTGCTTGCGCCTTCGGGTTCAACCTACGGTAGGCTTCTAGCCCTGTGGACTCCATATCTAGGAAAAGTTGTCAACGAACTCAGACTTTTTAGAAAAAGAAAAGAAAAGCTTACTTGCTAAGAATAGGAAGGAATCTGACGACAGAAAGACTGGAGCAGCAGATATAGGTACCAAAAAGAAACACAGGAGGTTATCAAGTTCTGTCTGCCTGTTCATGTTGTTCAAACAGCAGCTTTCGTGTTTATTTTATCTTGAAAGGTCATGACATACCATTGGGCATATAGACATGGCAAAAAAAAAAAAAAAATCAGAGCTAAAAAGGTTAGGGGAAGGGCCAGGGGTTTAGCTCAGTGGCATAAGTGCTTGCCAGGCAAGTGCGAGGCCATGAGTTCAATTCTTGGTACCAAAGGGGGGGGGGGTTGGAGGGAATCAAGATTTATGGAAAATATCTTACATTTTATTGTTTCGGGAACCAGAACCAGTCAGAACGATATAGTTATTTTTCATTTTAGTACAAAATTGTTTTCTTTTTAAAATTGTGTTCTATGAAGCAAGTGATTGCACTGGAGCAGGGCAGTGTTGGGTTTTGTTCTTGCTGCTATTGAATCCATCCTTAAGTCATGTAAAAACTGCTTTCTCTTAGTAGTGCTGAGAGATCCACTGAACATTGCTCAGAGACAATTTTTTCTTTAAAGTTTTAATAAAGTAATGAGTTAAAAAGTTAGTCTTAGAAAACCTGAGACTAATGCATTAAGTATTCTAATGTAAAGTGACAGAAAAACCAGTGTGGCTTCTCTTGATACGCATCTGGAGCCATCTCTCCCAGGGTGGCATCGGACCATTGTCCACTGCTCCAATAGCTCTTAGATGTGTGTGTGTTCTGGTCTGTTCTGTATTTGAAGAGAATAAAAATTTCAGGCAGCTTTGTAAAACTGCCAGCATCATGTCTCCTCTAAATGCTGTCACATATTTTTAAACTGTAGCCTGCCTGTCATTTAAAATGTAAACTTATCTAACCCTTTAAAGCATTTAAAGCGTTACACATTTAATTTTATTTATTTTTTGGGTGGGTGGTTTTGGGGGGTTTTGTTTGTTTTTTGTTTTTTTGACAGGGTCACTTTATGTAGTCCAGGCTACCCTCAAACCTGGTGCAATTCTCTTGCCACAGTCTCCCAAGTGCTGGGATTGCAGGCGTATACCATCATCCCCAGCTGTATTTGTCATTTTTTACTCTGTATACTTTTCAGAATCTTACCAGAAAAGGCTTATATGTGCTTTGAAGTGGTAGATAACAGTAGTTACTTGTCCTAAGTCATAAACTCCCTCTCAATTGAATTATCTCTCTTTGCGCAGAATGTTCTGTATGTTACATGTAAGCTGTGTAAAGCAGTAACTTTGTCTTGCCAAAGATCCTGTGTGGACAGTCATGTTTATCTTCAGTGTTGATGTGCTGGTCTCTAAATTTGATTGCAGTCAAAAAGAATATCCGCTAAGGATGCCTTAGCCCACCCCTACCTAGATGAAGGGCGACTAAGATATCACACCTGTATGTGTAAATGTTGCTTTTCCACCTCTACTGGAAGAGTTTATACCAGTGACTTTGAGCCCATCACCAATCCCAAATTTGATGACACTTTTGAGAAGAACCTCAGTTCTGTTCGACAGGTAAAAGGTGAGTGTCTTTTGACCTTTGGCAATGGAAAGATGACTAGTAACATTTTTCATTGTATGGCCAGAAATCCAAGGTCTGGATGCTGACCAGAGTTCCTCCGTGTTTCTTTTACAACCTTGCATATAGCTGTTTGTCCAGGGAATATATGCCAAGAAATCTATGTGTTACAAAAATGCTGATTTAATATTACATCCAGGGGAAGGTAAGCCAGAGGAATGAATATTTTGTCCTTATTTTCAAAGTTTAACAAATGTACCACAAATATAGTTAATTTGTATTCATTCAGTATCATTTCATTAAATGAAACATATTGGACGTTTTTAAAGGATAAAAATTCACATGGGAATAATTCTTCGTGACAAGAGAGGGGGATTTCTGATAATTTACTCATAAAATTACATGGCATGATCTTCTATTGGGATGGGAATAATGACATTCAGAATTCTGAATGATTTTAGCATCTGCTCGAGGACATTTTAGAAGGAAGGATAGGCCCCAAAATACCAGTGCAAACTATCTGTACCTAAACACCAAATGAGGTTCTAAAATGATCTTCAAACAGGCAGTAACTACCAACATTTAGAAAAAATCATCCAGAATGCCAGCTATAAGTCTCTCAGGCCCATGGACGGTTTGCTCTTCCCATGGATGGGGTTCTCAGTCTGTGTAATGCCACCACTGAAGTTTTTGCCAGTGTTCAGCACAGTCACTGTGGTTTCAGGAAAGGTCCACTGGATTCTGCATTATAGATGATGTGTGTGTCTAAACCAGTAGGAAGTTCTGTTCGGATGCTGGCTAGAGTTAGCCAAGAATCTACTGCTTCCAGACCTCCAGATTGTCAATGGCTTGTATGATGTTTATTCTCTCCACAGAAATTATTCACCAGTTCATTTTGGAACAGCAGAAAGGAAACAGAGTGCCTCTCTGCATCAACCCTCAGTCTGCTGCTTTTAAGAGCTTTATTAGGTAATTATATATATATATATATATATGTATATATGTTATGCTAATGTTCTTGTTAGAATTAAAAGGGTGTTGTGATTGTGTTTTTCAGCATATTTGTTTTCATTGAGATAATATAAATAAAAGGTCCAACAGAAGGTTTCTATTATAAGCTGGGTGTATAAGCTCCCAGTACTCAGGAGGCAGAGGCAGGGGGATCCCGGTGACTTCAAGGCCACCCTGAGCTAAAGTGAGTTCAAGGAAGCCTGTGCTACATACATAGCAAGATTGTCTAAATTTAAAAAAAAAAAGTTTCTGATACAAACTTCAGTTTCGATCAAAAGCGATTAAAAGTGTAAGCATCCTCTTTTTACACTGGTGCCAATTCACTGTAGTTTTTCCCTGATAATGATCATTGTGCTGCCTGACCACCTCCATGGTGGTCCTACTGCGACAGCAGTATGACAGGACACTGCCCTGTCCCTGAAGTTAGATATGTCATTTTGGTCCTTCTGCAGTCTCACCCTCTTAATAACTGTAAGTAAGAAAATGATTATTTCAGTTTGACTGCTTAGTGTGGCCTGATTAAGAGGAAGAGCCAGCCAGATGTGGTGGACACACCTGTAACCCCAGCTCTGGGAGGCTGAGGCAAGAGGATTGTGAGTTTGAGACCAGCATAGGCAGCTTTGGGAGAACCTGTCTCAAAATTAAAAAAAAAAAAAAAAAAAAAAACAACTTTTTTAAAGGGTCTGGTAAGATAACTTAGTGCACAGTCCCTGGCTTCAATCACCAGTATTTACCACCCCCCAAAAAGGAAAAAAAAAAAGGTAGCGAAGTGACTTGTGGAAGCTGTGAACCTTTTGAGTTCTCTGTTATTTTCTTGTCTCCTTTTGTTCCTTTCCTTCTCCTGAGTTTTTTCCCTGACTCCTTATATCAGCCAGAATCCAGTCATAAGGAAGAAACTACCCCAGTAATATGAATGGGGAGAACTTAGTTAAGAATTCTTAACTAGGGAAAGATGGTTAATTAATTACTAAAAGACATAAAAAGAATTCGGAAGGATCCTAAGTGGCAAATGCAGAAAGCAGCTACTTTCTGCTAAGGAATTAACTTAGGAGAGGCCCTTCCACCCAGGAACCTCTTTGGAGAGTTTGGCTGCCGCAGGAACACTTAGCATGACGGTGGTGAAATGTACCAAAGCCACGAACACTGCCGAGTGCAGTGGCGCACACCTATAATCTCAGCACTTGTAGGAGGTTGAGGCAGGAGAATCACAAGTGTCCCCCTGAGCAACATAGTGAGACCCGGTCACAAAATAAATTTTAAAAGGGCGGGTGAGGTGGCTCAGTATGTAGCTTCCCTGGTACTGATCCCTGTTTCACACCAAAAAGGTAAAGAGTAGGCAAAACAAGTCCATCACAGAGGCCTGCTGATTGCAGAAAACCTTGCCAGAGAATAGGGGTAGTTCCTTATCAAAAATAAGTCCGTAAGTACCCAACAGAAGCCGCTGAAAGGGAAGCTGCTTCCTGACGGAGGGCCGTGCAGAACCCTTGCTTCGAGCGCCCTCTGCTGACAAAAGCTAACATTAAGCCTGCGAGCAAAGGAGACCTGTAGCAGGTCCTGCTCCAGTATCACGAGGTGGACAGAGGAATTTGCATCTCTGACCCCTAACCCTGTTTCTCTTTTCCTTTCCTACCTGGTATTGAAGCTGTTTAAATTAGTTGAACCAAAATTAAGAATTTCTGTTTAAAGTATATAAAGTGTTTGATTTTTCCATATATTTTTTTTCTGTAGAAAGAAGGCATCAGACTATTTTTGCTTCTTTGTGATTTTAAATTACTTTAATATTTTGATCTAAGAGTTGATGACCCAGTGAGGTGTTTTAGCACCTTCTAGGTGCAAATTATTGTTATCCTGGCCTCTGGGGAAGCAAAGTGTTTTTACATGTGCATAAACTCATAATCCAATTAGCTACCTGAGATGTGAGAAGTGTCTACTAACAGCTCTTTGGATAACAAGTGCTAAACGATTATTCATCCTACTGTATTAATACTTAGTAAAAGAAAACATATATGACACTCCTTCTAGGCCCCTACTTCAAGTCACTATTTCGAGAGGCTTTTTTTTTCAAGAGAGACTTTCAAATGGGTCATTCTGCATCTTAAAAGTTGTTTTCCCAATTAAGTATAGACATTATTACCTATAATAATAACTATTTACATTATGAAGTGAGCACTATAGAAAAGTTTGCATACAGTATTTCCGTTATTCATCAAAATATATTATGATATATACAGCATAATTTTTTCCAAAGGAGAAGGAACTTTGCTTGGTGCCAGAGAACCAATAAATAACATGTTTTCAGACCTGTGTGTTGGCCACTATACCACATTGGCTCCTTGTAGATAACAGATCCTTAATGAAAAATTTGCAACAGTTTTGACTTCAGTGATATTAAAAAAGTAGATTAAAATTCTAGAAATGAACTTTATAATTTTTTTAAAAAGAAGAGAACAGGTAGTCATGTATTGCCCTTTTGCCAATGCAGTGCTATAACTAATTTCACCACGCCTCCATTCTTTTCCAGTTCCACTGTTGCTCAGCCGTCTGAGATGCCGCCATCTCCTCTGGTGTGGGAGTGACAGTGGGAGATAGTGTACTACTGAAGATGTGATGTAGCTTTCCACTGGAGTCTGGGATTTGCAATTCTGGAGGTTAATCATGCTTGTACTGTAATTTTACTAATGAAGTTTTAAATTAACAACCACTACTTGTATGATATGAATAATATTTAGAAATGTTACTAGACTTTTAATCTTGTAAAGTGGTTGTGCTTTTAGAAGAAAAAATATTTTACCCAGAGTTGCACATGTTTTGTGAATTTAGTGCAGCTGTTATGGCTCACCTCAGAACAAAAGAGAATTGAACCAAATTCGGGAGTTTGGGGTTTTTGTTTTGTTTTTATTAAATGAAGCGAGATTGTTCACATACACTCCACACACGCACATGCGCGCGTGCACACACACACACACACACACACAAGACAGTCATATATTTTGATATTTGAGCCATTCCTAAAGATTTGGGGTTTTCTAAAACTAAAGTATCTAGAAACCTTGCCTGCGACCAATCATGGAGCCACATGTGATTGTGGCTGCACCCGGGGGAGGGGGTCGGGAGGCAGGCATGCCACCTAATGATCAAGCCCTATAATTAGCTTCTCATTAGAGCCGTGCTGGTGATGTGTGCTGTCTAAATCCAATGTTGTGGGTAGAGAGGATGAGTTTGTGACTAGGAGAGACTAAATTTTTGTTTTCCTTACCCAGTATAAATATATATATATATATTTAATCTATTTTTATTAGAAGTTTTTCTGCTCTTTCTTACATAAAAGAACCCCAAGCATGCATCTTCCATGTGTGTAAATAATTCATTTCTGGGCTAATTTCAAAAGAATTCTAACATTGCTGTATAGAGAGAGAACTAGCTTGCACATTTTAGGTCTGTGAAATTTTGTGAGACTTTTCCTGCACTGGACAGTGAAAAAATAATAAATAAAAGACAAAAACAAATTTTTTAAAAATTTAAAGCCACAAAAAAAGGCACATAGGGAATTATGTCAAATGTGTTTGTGTCCTTAGGCAAAGCTGTGGGAGTCTTGAAATGTCACAGTAGTAATAACTTATTACTTTTGACAAATTCTTTTTTCTGTTGAACACTGAATTCTTCTGTGCATATGTATATATGAATACAAATTGAAGGCCTCTACCTCCTGGAGTTATACAACTTGGCTTGTTTACCTCCACATGCTGATGATGACTATTTTTTTTTTAAGTTCAATGTGGAGACTTGAAACTTGAATGTCCCTTCCAACTTTTATATTAAAAATAAAAAGACAAGAAAATCGAAGATTGTTTTTCACCTGTACAAGGAGTACTAATGGATCGTCTTAAAATTGGTCTAGGAAAAACCTTGGTGTGTGTTATGGACAATTAACTGTTAAAGTTATTGTAAGTTATCTGTATTTAGCAGAGTATTTTCATCTTGAGTGATCTGAGCTGAATTTGAAGACTATTAATAAGTTATGTTTGGAAGTTTTAACTTCAATGAAGTAATTATTTGCTGTGAAAGAAACAAACATTGAATTACTAAACAAAGATGGTGCAATATCTTTGTTTTTTTTTTATGAGGCTCCTGAGAATCAACCCAACTGAAGCATTTCAATTCACTTGAATGAGAAACGTGTTTAGTATCAAAAGAGCCCGAGAAGACACTGGTGTGAAAGGTACAATCTCAGAGGTTGGTCAATTACCGTGGCACACTTTCTGGTCACTTTGTACAATGTAGATTTGAAGTACAGTGGTGAAAACATTAAATGTGACATTTGAAAAAAATGTGTTGTCTATTTTATTTACTTTTTTTCCTTTGTTTATTCTTCAGTAGAGCTTGTGTCCAAACCAGAATAGCAGATTTTTAAGAAATTTGCTCTTTATATTTCTACTTTTCTATCTTTGAAGAAATTAAATGTTGTCTTTTAAAAATCTTTCCAGAAACTTAAGGTTGCTAGAAAAAAATATTCAAAACTTTACTGATACAAAAGATGTTGTGATTTAAATATATTCAGCATGAAAATCCTTCTAGACATTAGTCTGAATCCTGTGATTCAAGCCTTTTTTTCCTCCCTGTTGAGGCAAAAAAAAAAACCCACCCCATATTCGTATGAAATTTTACGCCAGTATACTGGGGTCACTGCATTAAACGAGATGGCTCCCCCCACAGCTGACCAAGGGACTTGATTCTGCCTCCTCTTCCTTCCTGCTCCTGCCCCTAGCAATCCAAAGGTACTTCAGCTCATCTCCGCTCCTTGGTGTTGCAATCCAGGCCCAAAACCAGACCACCTAACCTCAGAATGTGCTCCCCGAGGCTGGAAAGAGCAGGGCCACTGGGAATTGAACCTCATGAATGAACCCTGGGTACGTGCTCTACCACTGAGCTATATCCCCAGACTCGCCCCACCCCCAGTAGTAGAACTGAACCTAAGGCTGAACACTAAGCTATATATCACCAGCCCTTTTTTATGTTTTATTTTGAGACAGGGTCTTACTAAAAGTTGGCCAATCTGAGCTTGAATTTGTGATCATCCTGCTCCGTCCTGCTCTGAAAGTGTTTTGGATTATAGGCATACTCCACCCAGCTTGACTTTATTATTGTTTTTATTTTATCTTGACAGAGTCTGAATAAGTTGCCCAAGTGGGACTCATACTTGGGATCCGCTTGCCTCAGCCTCTTGAGTAGCTGGGATTATAGGTATGTGCCACCACGCCCAACTGCAATATTACTCTTGAGTTTATAGGTGGCATTTACTTCTTCCTGTATTTTCTTGATTTTGAAAAATGGGTTGTCTTTATTTTTTCTGGACCTGTGAGAAGTCAGCTGTTCTGTTCTAGCTCATATAAATTAACATAAATACACATACCATTTGTTCATTCAAAAAATCAGTTTATTCATTCAACAAACCTAAATACTTACTAATTGCAAGAATTATAACAAAGCTTTGTTGTAGTCATGCTTAAAATAAGAAAACAAGTTTTAATAATATGTGCATTTTGAATGTACATGTAACTTTGAAGCTAAAGTTCATAGATACTGCTTAGTGAACCAAAGAATTTATGTCTTATTTATCTGAATTTGTTGGAAATTGTAAAATGTGGAATATCTAAAGCCAGTAGAGTCAGAATGGGCAGTTAGGTTAGGGGGCTGTAATCTATTGCCATTTGTTTGCAGTTTAAGACCCCAAAAGATGGAAATAATCTCTTGTTGGAAAATAAGTTTTTCCTAAGTTGTCATTCAAAATATTACTTTTATATTAAAATAAAAACATTAAAGGAGAAAACAAAATTCGCATGAATTTTTAAATTACAACTGGGGATCTTTTCAGAAAGCAAAGTTAGTCATCTGTCAGCAGAGCCTTACCAAAGGCAGTTTTAGAGGGGAATCACATCTAGCAGGAAAGAGCCAGGGCCAGTGGCACATGCCTGTCACCCTGGCATCTTCAGAAGCTGAGTCAGGAGGATCACAAATGCAAGGCCAACCTAGGCAATGTAGTGAGACCCTGTCTCAAAATGTAACAGTTTTTAAAAGGCGTCAGGGATGTATCTCAGCAATAGAGTGTGTGTTTAGCGTGTACACGATCCCAGGTCCAGCTCCTAATACCGGAACAGGAGAAAAACTACAAGCAGATCTCCAGCACAAGAATAGGGAACAAAGAAACTGGTGAACATGCAGTGGGAACTAAGCAAACACAGGCCGCATAATAATATCTGATGGCAAGAGTAAATAAATTAGAGATCCTTCTTTAAACTGAGACACTTCATAGGGTAAATAAAGACTCTCGGGAAGTACAGGTGCGTGTAAGTTTTTTTTAAGAGTCACCTTTCTTCCTCTATTCCTGTTCATCCCCTTACAGAAGACACACTTCTTAGACATCTCAGGTAAATGTGGCACAGTGTTCCTGGCCATAAAGACATCCTGGGTTGCTTGGCATGGTGGCCCCAGCTCTTGGGAGGCTGAGGCAAGAGGATGGCTGTGTGTTGGAGGCCAGCCTGGTCTACAAAGTGAGTTCAAGGCCAGCCTGAACTGCATAGTGAAACCCTGTCTCAAGCAGAAAGAAAAAAACAAATCCTGGGTTGCCAAATAATGGGACACTGTAAGCAGTTTTGTTTCTCAGGCCTAGAGCTGGAGTAGAGCACAGTGGTGGGAACTTGCCTACACACTGGAAGCCTTGGGTTCAGTGCCCAGCACACACACCAAAACCTCACCTGTTTCATAGCGTTAACGGTCCAACAGTGTATCAGTCCTCAGAACTCTTTGAAAGTAAAGTGAAGAGAGCTTTAGGGAGACATACTAAATACTTATAATAGCAGTATTTTATGTCACCCAGGCAGCAAATTCATGGCACAGCTTCGTCTGTCTGAAAATGGAAAGGAAAAATTATTTTACTTTTTTTCAGAAGTACATATAAAATGAAGGCTTTTTCCACCAGGCAGTAGCTCTATTTGGACTGCTTGCTTTGTCAGTGGAGACTTTCCATTTGGTTTCTATGGTAGACATTTCCCATATTTAGAATTATCCTGAATCTGCAGCTACAAAATTCTGGCAAACTGTATATTTAAAGCAAAAGATTTAAAAAATAAAAAATATGTACACTGTACAAACATTGACAAGGACATAAAATTGAAACGCTTTGTACATTGCTAGTGGAAATATAAAGTGGTACAGCTGCTAAAGAGAACAGTTCCAGTTCCTCAAAAAAAATTAAACTTTAGAATTACCATTTGATCTAGCAGTCCCATTTCTGAACACACACATGAAAGAGTTGGAACAGAGACTCAGACATAATTCTCCACCAATGTTCACAGCGTTATACGCAACAGTCAAATGGTGAAAACAACCCAGATGTCCATCAAGGAATAAATAACATGATAGCCACATATAACAATACTATTCAGACTTCAAAAGGAAATTCTCATAGATGATATGGATGAACTTTGTAGACCTACTAAGTGAAATAAGACACACATAAAGTAACAAGTGTATTCTACATCTATGAGGTACTTAGAAGAGTCAGATTCATAGAGCCAAAATAGAATCATGGTTCCCAGAGGCTAGGGGAGTCAAGAAGTTACTATTTAATGAGTTGAGGATTTCAGTTTCAGATAATGAAAAAGTTGTGGATTTAATGGTGGTGATGATTGGAGACAAGTGTGAATGTGGTTAATGCCACAGACCTGTACAATGTAGCATTTGTATGTGTGTAGATACACACAGTACTGTCTCAGGAATAGAAAGGTGTTTAACCATTAAGTCATCTATTTTCAGTCTAAGTAACAGACTCATTTTAAAGGATATATACAATCAGTTGACTGTAAATAATGAGTTTATTTCTACATCTCAGTATATTCCATTGATCCACATTTGTATATGTGCCTGTACAGTTATCTTGATTACTGTAGCTTTGTGTTGTGTTTTGTTTTGTTTTGTTTTGTTTTGTTTTAGACAAGATCTCCTCAGTAATTGTTTTTCGCACTACTGGGGATTGAACCCAGTGCCTTTGCACTGAGCTGCATCCCCAGACCTTTCTTACCTTTTGAGACAAGGTCTTGTTAAATGGCTAAATTAGTCAGTGTGTGCTTAAACTTGCAGTCTTCCTGCTTTAGTTTTCTACAGTGCTTGGATTATGGGCATATGCCAAGACAGCCAGCCTTTGTGCTTAAGTTCTGAAGTCAGAAAATGTAAATTATCCAACTTTGTTCTTTTTTTTTTTTTTTAATTGGTACTGGGGATTGAACTCACGACCTTGTGCTTGCCAGGCAGGTGCTTATGCCACTGAGCTAAATCCCCAGCCCGAACTTCATTCTTTTTTTCACGACAGTTTTGGCTACTCTGGGTCCCTTGCAATTCCATATGAATTTTAGGACTAAGATCAGATTGTCAATTTCTGCACAAAGGCTAGCTGAAGTTTGATAAGGGTTGCATTAAATCTGTAGATCAGTTTGTGTAATATTGCCATCTAAACAATATTAAGTTCTGATCAAGGGGCAGGACTCAGTTTCTTTAGAATTTTATTAAGTAACTTTTTGTGGTTTTCAGTACACAAATCTTGCACTTCCTTTGTTAAATTTATTCCTGTTTTATTTGTGTGCATTTTATTTTTGAAACAAGTCTCACCAAGTGACTAACTTGCCCAAGCTTGGCTCAGACTGTCAGCCCCCCATACCCAGCTGATGGAAAGTTCTTAGTTTCACTTCTAGATTGTTCATTACTAACGTATTAAAAAATTGATTTTTTTCTGTCTTTTTGTTTGTTTTTAAAACATTGATTTTATGTATCAACATTTACCCTACAACCTGGTTGAAATCCTTTGGTTTTTTAAATATATGTATTTAGAATTCTATAATAAAGTTTAAAGTCCTCTAAACAACATAAAAACTTTATAAAGTTTTCCTGTTTTTCCTGAGGAGGATAAGAAGAAATAATAAAAAGTTAAAACACTGATGATGCCATTTAATAGTGAAACTTTTTTCACTGCTAGGGATCAGAGCCTCACACACTGTAAGCAAGTACTCTACCACTGTGCTACATCCCCAGCCCACTCACTTAAGAGTTAGGCTTAGGGCCGGGGATTTAGCTCAGTGGCTTAAGTGCCTACCTGGCAAGCGCAAGGTCGTTGAGTTCAATCCCTGGTACAAAAAAAAAAAAAAAAGAGTTAGGCTTAGGACTGGGGATGTAGCTCAGTGGCACAGCATCTGCCTGGCAAATATAAGGTCCTGAGTTCGATCCTCACTACCAAAAAAAAAAAATTAGGCTTGTTAGGCTTACCTATCTCTGTTCTGCTTATTGAAAAATAGAAATAATAGGATCAAACCACTAAACACTGCCCTTGTGTTCACCAATTTTAAACAATTTTCTATATTTGCTTTATTATACAAATATGCTTTTTTTATCTCTACTCAAGTATTATAAAAACCCTCAAGCTATCCTCTAGAACATGGACGCACACCAGATATAGTAGCATATACTTGTAATCCCAGTATTCCAGAGACTGAGGCAGAATTGTGGGTTTGAAGCCAGCCTGGACTACATAGCAAGACCATCTCCAAAAAACAAAAGCGAAATTGAAAAATAAGGGCACGGTACTACATCACTAAAATTTCAGCATCATGTTAAATATCTATGAAATTTTAACAATTGATATATTACATAATACACCTTATATACTGCCACTTCTCCAATTGTCTCCCAAATACCACTCATAGTTGTCTTCTACAGAATTCAAGATCCAATCAAGGATCACACCCTGCGTTTGGTTGTCTCTTCTGTTACCCTTTAATGTAACACACTCCTCCCTCTGCCTTTTCTCCTTTCATGACATTATCATCTTTGGAGGTGAAACCTTCAAAGCTTCAACTTGCTGTGTTGAAAATCCCACAGATATTTGTATTTGCCTCTTACATTTAGATTCAGGTTAAACACTTGGAAAAACTGTCACAGATGTGGTACACTTCCCATCCCATCCAGAGACACAAATGTTACCTTGTCTCACTTTTGTTAACAGAAACTATTTGGTGTACGAAACAATACACTGAATTACTTGGTGTATTAATATTCCTATTAATAATACTCTTTATTACTTCTCTTTGTAATTAATCTGTAGAGAAATATTTTGAAATGACATTTTACTCGACAAGTGGCATCTGCTGATTATCTTTGTTCCAATTATTATCTTTGTTCCGATTATTAGCTAGTGGTTTAGCAATGGCGAGTTCCTAATTCTGTTATTCCTTCTACCACAGCTTTTTCTTTTAGACCCCGTAGATTCCACCACATAATGGAAGGAATAGGATGCAACAAACTTAAGAGTATGTGAACATACTTTTTTTTGGGGGGGGGGAGTGGGTTTACCAGGGATCATACTCACAACTTTGCGCTTGCCAGGCAGGCGCTTGTGCCGCTGAGCTAAATCCCCAGCCCCTGAACATGCTTTCTGTGAAGGTTGCCTACTGCCTTCACAGGGGACTATGGCAAAGCCAGCTCCTGGACCAACGACATCTGCCTCTTTCCAGGTCCACAGCTAGTCCGAATTCCCACGCCCTCTGCTGGCAGGATGTGGGCTTCTGGCTAAATCAGCTACAGTGAAATGTGACTTAAGGGATGTTTGCCCTTTCCAGGCCCCAAAGTGACAGGTGCATCCCTCCAGGCTTATTTTCCCCTTCTGGCCACAAAGATAACCGTGCCTTAGAGCAACAGTCAGTAAACTGTGACCGCTACAGGTGGAAACAGGCTCCCCGCCTGTGGGGTAAGTAAAGTTGCGTTTCTCACAGCCACATTCGCTGGCCAGCACATTGTCAGTAGCTGCTTTCATTGTAACAAATGGCTGATTGAGTAGGTGGGACCGACTAGGCTGCCAAACCTAAAATACTTATCTTCCAGCTGTTTACAGGAAAAGTTTGCTAGCCTTTTTTTTTTAAAGTCTACAGTAGGTTTTCCACAGATAAATATTTACTTTTCCATTAGATGGATTTCTTTACCTATGCCACTGAAAGGATTTGACACAGATGTATTTTGGGAAAAGCTTAAGCTGGTACCTGAGTTCTCTCCCCCCTTAGCTGCCAAACTCCTGAAAACACATGACCCAGGATGCAAATGCAAGTGTCTCCCGGCCTTCCTCCACCTTGCGCACTGGAGCCCAGTGAATCTTCTGGGAAACACTACTGTCATCTCAAACTGCCTTGGTCCAGAGCTCCTGCTGTCTGCCTGTCACCCAGGCAGCAGATCTGTGGACGACTTTCCACACCCCATAAACTGACCCTCCTTCCCAAGTCACATGGACCTCCCTTCCTTCCTAAAAAGCAGGGCTGGGACTAGGTGGATCGAGGTAGGCATTCACATCAAAAACAAAATTTAAGTGGGCACTAAAAAGTAACCAAAGCTAATATTTTAATGTAACTTTTATTAATCTAGTTCAGTACCAAAAGAGCTATGGACAAAATGCCCAAATTTTAAACAAAGGCTTATCTTTATGAACGATTTGCACCCCCTCTGCCCACATTCATGAGTTCTTTGACGTGAAAGAGTGACCACGCAGGACAGCCCAAGCCAGGTGGTCAGCTACCTCGATGACTCCCATAGACCTGAAGAGACAGTTCTGAGTCCCCACAGCCTCTGCTGAGCCTGCCACACCGACAGAACATTAGCTCTGCAGAGTAAACACCTAATGTTTGGTTTTGAGGTGTGCAGCCATCTGGACTGAAGCCACAGTAGCGTTCGAGATCTTAACTACTTTCCACAGTGCCAGAACCTCTTCAGCTCTGACCCATGCACACTATGCCCTCCTGGCTGATCGGCTGTGACAGAAGAGTGGATTTCCCAATTAGTTCATGCAACAGTAATTCCATCTAGGTGTTGGTAAGACACAGGTTTTGTTTTCAAGAAAACAATCTAGTGGGAAATGTGTCCAGAGACATACATGCTTGGAGTAGAACAGGACAAACTTTTAGAGACAGTGCCACAGAGGTTTACATGTGGAAATGTCACCAAGTGGAGACAGTTGGGGAGTGGTCTTCATCTGGGCCTTACAGTAGACAAGGATGGGGACAGTAGGCAGGGGTGGAGTAAGAAGGGGGCTGGGGATTTAGCTCAGCGGCATAAGCGCCTGCCGTGCAAGCAGGCAGTCGTAAGTTCGATCCCTGGTACCGATAAAAAAAAAGGGAAAAAAGAAAGTGAAGCAAAAGAACAGAGAAAAGAGCTTTATGCAGTTGTTCCTTTACACCACAGTGAAGGCCACTGTTGGGATAGCGGTATTGTCTCAACACAATAATTTGCAGAAAGGTTCTTATAAAGAGGAAAGTTTAGATTTGTTTTCCTTTTTTTTTTGTTTTGTTTTTTTGTTTTATTTCATCACTACTGAGATTGAACCTTTTGAGCAGGGCATGGTACACACGTTTGTAATCCCAGCACTCAGGAGGCCAAGGCAGGAAAATCAATGCAAGTTCAAGGCCAGCTGAGCTACACAGTGAGACCCTGTCAAAAAAAAAAAAAAAAAAAAATTGAACCCTTTTACATAGAGCTGCATTCCCCACCACCACCACCACCACCACTATCTACTTTTCCTTTTTTTGAGGCAGGGCCTTGCTAAATCACTAAGTTTCCCAAGCTGAGTTCGAACTTCCCACAAAGCTGGGGCACTCTGCCAAGTCACTTTCCCTGGACTCATGCTTTGGGCAGTAGATTTAGTGGTGGCCTCCTCCATTCATCCAAAGATCACCCGACATCAAATTAAAAACCCTCAGGCTAGCCCTGGTGACTATGCCTGTAATCCCACCACTCAGCAGGCTGAGTCGGAAGGATCGAAAGTTTAAGGTCCGCCTGGACAATTTAGGGAGGCTCTATCTCAAAAAAAAAAAACAACTTCAGTTATCTCACTAAAGGAATTTCAAACTGAAGACAGCAGTTGGAGATTTTTTTTTTTTTTTTGAATGGATGTGCCATCCAGGTGTGAGGCCTTGACAACCTTTACAGATTACAGCCCTGGCTGGGATTTAGCTGCTGCACACTGACAGCTGTGCACTTACCCAGCTAGCTCCCCTACCCCAGCTAAAAGCTATAATCAAGCTGGGCTCGGTGGCTTATGCCTGTAATCCCAGCACTCAGGAGGCTGAGGCAAGAGGATCATTGTTGAGACCAGCCTGGGCTACAAAGTGAGCTCAAAGCCAGCCCAAACTACATAGCCAGATGCCGTCTCAAAAAAACATAAGAAACAAACAAAAACTATAATCAGGAGGCATCCACAGCTCTGGGATCTGTTCTCCACTATATTAAAAGGTGCCACCATGTCCTTAAACCCAGTGCATGCCAGGGCGGGCGGCTGTTGCCAGACCCTTGCATACAGCCAGACAGAGGGCTCCAGGCTGGCCAGGCCTCTCCTAGGTCTGCAGCCTGACCTGGAGGGGCCTGCAGACCTTGTCAGAGAGGGCACCACCCTGTTCCAAGGACAGACGACCTGAACCAAACACCACCCAGATCGTTGTAAGCCTGGGAATGTAAGCCTTGTTGTAGCAAGGACACTGGATTTCCGCTCTGCCTCATTATTCACTTTGTGATCTGGGACAAATACCTCGCTGAGCCTCAGTCTCTTCAAGAGGTGTTGAACCCTGGATTATCTGGAAGGGGCCTCCTGGCTCTTCCTAATCTTTTTCAAGTGCATGGTTTGGAAAAGGAGGAAGGAGGTCAGGGTGGCAGGCAGAAAGGAGCAACTTGCCTTGAAAGCCTGAAATCATGAACCACGCATTCCTTCCCCAGGTGACCTAAGGTTCCTCAGGCACTCACACACACACACACACACACACACAGCAACTACTGATTCCCAGTCGTCCCTGCCACAGCCTCTAGAGGGGAAGCAGTTCTGTTCCCTGGGCACAATCCCCTATGGACAGGAAGAGCAGCACTGAACACCGCTTCACTCCCTTCCAGCTCGGCACGTGGTCAGAACTGTGTTTTCAGGTGCTTCTCCCTGCTTCTTTCTCCTCAGCCAATCATCAAGCTCTGTCAATTTTACCTCCTACCATTTCCTCCCCAAGTTGGTCCCCTTTGCTTGTTGTGTCAACTTGAGAAGTTTAGAAGTTTAATGACGCGACTCAGCAGGGCACCAGGATCCTCACTTTGTAAATATCCTCACCCTGTGCAAGAGGGCACGAGGCCGCATGCTACACCCGCCCTAGGGATGGTGGCCTGCTTACAATATAAGGGAGGAAAAGAGGCTTGCTTTTTCCCCACCTTTGCTGTTGCCACTTTTGCTGTCTTCTGCCACCATGAACTACACCCCTGTCCCATGTCACACTGCCTTGGAGCCTGCCGAATACGGGCTGAAACTTTCACAAACTGTGACCTAAATAAACCATTCCTTCCTTAATTTTGGATATCGGGTATTTTGTCTCAGCAACGAGAGAAAAGTAACTAAGATGCTTGTCTTGAAGCTGGTTAGCCTTTTCCATCCTTCACACAGCTTCTCGGAGCCCTCAACTGGCATCCGACTTGATCTTGCAGACAGGGAGCATCATGAAAAAACCGGTCTACCGCCTCGGACAAACTCACGGCGTAAAGAAGGCCAGCTCCATATGCCCGACAGTCCCGCACATCACACTGCCGGTAAATCCAACAGAAGCAAATAGGTGAAAGGTGCCACCAAGGAAAGGAACCTCGTGAGCAGCTCAGTACACTACCCAATCCACGCTGAGGTCCGCCCATATCTCCAGGCAACCGGATTTACGCGCTGCACGACCCACTCACGCGGCTCTCCCAACAGCCAATGGGAAGTTCGCAGAACACGTTTGCCTCAGGGCTGTACTCAGAGAAGCCAATGGGTGTGCTCCGAAAGGAGTCCCGTGGGTTCCTCCCACCTCCTATCCTTCGCTAGCCAATGGGAGCGGCCTGCGTGATCTCAAGTGGGCGGGACAGCTTGGCGCGCGAGGTCACAGCTTTTCGTCGTGTCTGGAGTTCTGGTGGGCTTGGTCTCGGTTCTTCTCTGTCCCGCGACCACAACATGGGGGCTGTGGGCGCCAGGCGTTGCGTGGAGTACCTGCTCGGCTTCTACTTCCTCTCCCACATCCCCATCACCTTGTTCCTGGACTTGCAGGGGTTGCTGCCGCGCGCACTCTTCCCTGACCAGGTAAGGAGTGACCGGTGGGTAACGGTCGCCGCGGGCCGCCAAGTTTGAAGCCCCGCTGCGTGCGGTGCTGGCGCTCTTCGTCCCCCGGGCCTCCCCTGCCCCGACGCCACCTCGCCCACCAGATTCCGGGTCTGTCCTCTTCTCCCTCCGCCCTCCTGGCTCCACGGGCTCCTTACCTCTAACTTGAACTCGGCGACTTCCATCTGGCCCACGCCCATCTCCCCGAGGACAAGCACTTTGCTCCTCGCGCTCCTTCCGGTAGTGGGGTTTAAACCCAGGCCCTTCGCGCCTACCACATCCCTAGCCTCTTTTTGTTTTTTATTTCTGAGATAGGGTCTCGCTAAGCTGTGCAGGCCGGACTCGAATTTGAGATCTTTGTGCCTCAGCCCGGCTGCTTTGTTCTCTTTAAAATCATTTAAACGTTTTTTAAAAAATTTTATTTTTAAAAAGCAAAACAGAAAAAAGGATAGAAAAAAAATAGGAAGAATTTGAGGTGTCCAGGGTCGCGCCTGTGGTTAGTTTTCAGTGGTTGAAAGCAGCACCTGAGTGAACCAATGACTATTATCACATGTTGGATTCTTCTGATGTTGTTTTTTCAAAGAACTTTAAAATCCCAGTCCTCCCAAGGGAGAAATCTGAGTAGAATTAGGCCTCTTTCAAGGTTTAGTGTCTGGGATTACCGGGGCGCGCTACCATCCCTGGCATTAGCTGTATCTTTGAGTGGTGAGCAAGGTGGGAGAATGGCAGTCAGAAAGAATAAAGAACAAATAGCTATTAAGTCTGGAATGGCTATATGGAGCAGTATGTTAATTGCCAAGTATTAAAGAGACTGTAAATAGACCACATGGGGTTTGAAAGTCACAGAGAGTAAGAGCAGATTGTCCTTTCTTCAGGGCAACTAATGGATAGTGCAGCTTTTTTTCTCTATTTCAGGCTGGCCTTGAACCATGCACACCAGGCTGGCCTTGAACTCTGGCTCAGCGTCTTGCCTCAGGCTCCCAAGTGCTAGAATTCCAGGGGTGCACTACCATACCTGGCTGTGTGTGTGTGTGTGTGTGTGTGTGTGTAAAGTCACTCTATCTTAACAACAGTAAGGTGTAGGTGCTATTGCTGGCTCTATTTTACAGACAGAAACAAGCATGGTGATAGTGAGGGCTGTGCCTGGAGCCAGCACTGGGTCAGCCATGGTGCCTCTGGCTCCTGTATTCTTCCCCACTCCGCTGGAGGCCTGGGCCTTCTCTTCCACCCATGCTTTGTCCAGGCTTCATTCCACCATCATCAAGTGACTTAGGAAAGCCTGGTGATGAGATTAAATTTTGTTAATCTCACTTGCAGCCCTTAGCCATTACAGTGCTATACAAGTTAACCTTAATTTAGAAGATGAATAGCTCTCAAAGATTATTTACATATTGAATAAAAAATGAAGTTCACATGGTATAGAATGCCTTTTAAGTTTTGTGGTAAAACTTTTTGTGAGGTGAGGGATTCAGATAGTTCAGGCTGGCCTTTAACTATGTAGCCCACATTGGTCTCAAATTCATGGTGACCCTCCTCCCATCTCTGTCCCGAGTACTAGAATCCACAAGTGTGCCATCAGGCCTGGTTCGCTGTAAATCTTTGCAAGCAGGTAGTTTCCTCTAGTTCTTTCTAAAGAAAAAAGAAAGCATTTAGTCTCAATTGCTCCTTTTACATAAGGTGAGAAAGCAGAGCCCCAGAGAGGGGCAGTGACTTACCCTTTGTATGTATTTCTTCCTACCATATTAATGACCTGGAAAGGGCTTTGGAGGAAGCAGTGTTGCCATGAATTTAAATTCACATCAAGGACTTATCAGAGGTCACTGGTCTAGAAACGGTACCTAGCCAGAACCCTCTGAAATTAGTATTATGCTAACAGAATGCTTGTTTCTGGATATTTGCTCAAAGCTGCCTTGTGGCAACAAGACCTCTTTTTCACAGCAGTGAGCCTTTATCTTCTGATTAAAAATTAACAGGAAAATTGTCTGTACTTAACCATTGTAAGATAAATTCTTGAAGTTGCTTTATTCATCATGTCAAGACACTCATTTGGCTTTGACGGTATGGGTGCTGGGACAATCATACTCCAAAGCTTTGGGCTCTTATAAAGCACAAAGTGGACAGCTCTGTTATTTGGGCTCTTATAAAGCACAAAGTGGAAATAACTCTGTTATTTCCTTCCTGTCCATGTAGCTACATCAACCTGACCTGTTTCCTTTTTACAGTGTAATTGCAAGGATGTGGCCCAAGCTAGAACTGAAACTGCTAACTCAAGCCTTGCTGTAGCCCAAAGCTACATACTTTGGAGCTGTTTGTTCTTCTACAAATAACCTACTGGTCTCCTTAAATAAATAAATAAATAAATGGAGTTAAAAATGAATAATGGTAGACACAGTGTGCACACCTGTCATTCCAGTATTCGGGAGGCTGAGGCAGGAGGATCATCATGAGTTCAAGGCTAGCCTGGGCTACACGGCCAGACTCTTGTCTTGGAAAACAAAAAAACAAAAAAAAGACTAATGAATAACTTATTTGCAAGTTGGAGCCAAAATATCCAACATTTACATCACCACAAGATGCACAGACAGGGGTGGTTAATTATGATCAATATATGTGGTAAGTATGGATGGAAGTACAACTAATATATACTGATAGAAGTACAAAATAAGCTACATATCCACAGAAGTTAGATTTACCGCCCCTTTAATCACCACCTTCTCCTCACCAAAAATAGGAAATTCAATGTATTTCTGTATCTGAGGGAATATGATCTTTAGAGTTATATAATTGCTTTAAAGGGAAAATGTCAGGATGGTTTTCGTATTTGTCATTTCCTTACAAAAAATGATGTTTGCAGATATGGCACATCCATTCATTCAGCAAACATCAGAATGCCTACTAAGTGCTAGATACATACTGTGCTTGACAGTGGGCAACACTCCTGCATTTGTGTTGAGTTGTGAACAAATGTCAGGTAGTGCAAAGAAGGGACTGAAAGAGTTGAAGAAAACTTTGTACTGAAAGTAACATTTGAATTAGAGCTAGCGAGTTTCTATTCAGTGACCATATGGCTCTATCACAAAAGCCAATGAGAGACTGTCTGGGTGTCTTCAGGAGCTGCTGAGCCTGTCCTAGCCAGGCTGCTGTGATTTACGGGGCTTATTCTCTTTTCTTCAGATTAGAAGTCTGCTGAAGTGGTATTCTGCAGAGTTCAAAGACTGCCTGATAGAAGAGCTCCCTGTGTGGTTTACATCATTTCTGTTTTGTGAGCTTCTGTTTCAGCTGCCTTTCTTTCCCATTGCAGCATATGCCTTCTTCAAAGGTCAGTAACCGGTGGGAAGATCCCGTTCTCACTCAAAAATCTTTTGGGAAAGTATCTCCAAAGGAAAGGGGAGCAGTCCTTGGAGTTTGCTTGAGGGCGCCACAGGGCCCAGTAAAGAAACAGCAGTGTGGTTCAGGGTAATGCCCTGGTCAGCCAGGCTGCACAGCTGCTTCAAATGTCTGCAGTCTCATACACATGAAACCTGTGGCCCATATGAGAAGAGCTTACTTCCTTATCCCTCCTCCTTCAACACACAAAATTTATTATTGGTTTTATTCTACTTCGGATGATATCATATTGATTTATAAGCAATAGCATCAAGCTCATCCCTAAAAAGTTTAATTTCTCATTTAAAGTTTTTTAATATTCACATGTTTAACTGAGTGTGGTTTTTTTGTTTGTTTTTTTGAGATAAGGTCTCACTGTGTAGTTTAAGCTGGCCATGTTCACTATGTAGCCCAGGTTGGGCTTGAACTCAGTGATCCTCCTGCCTCAACTTCCCAAGTACTGGGATCACAGGCATGCACGACCACACCTGGCTATTCAATATGTTTGTAAAAGTGGCTATACCTCTGTCCTTGGTAACTAAGTTCCTATAGCTGAAAATACTGATCCCACACTGGCATCTGCAAGAGTCACTGGATCCATGCCCACGCCCCATGCCCATATATGATTACTTCACAGACAGATGCTGCCAGCCATTCCCCTTTCATTTTAGGCCACACTGGCGGGGACAGTTTTACTGCCAGATGGTTTTACTCAGTTATATTCTTCCTCGGTTCTTTGGTAGTGAGCTGGGATCCCAGTTGCTACATAAGTTTGCATGCTAAGCGGCAGAAATCCAGTTTTCTGTTCTGAGTTTCTGCCTGCAGGGGGGTAGAGTGACTCAATGGAGAAGGGCAGGGTAGAGATGTCCCAGATGATCCATGAACACAGCCATCTTTTCTCCCTCTACTGCAGGAAGCTGCAGGTGGATCCGCACCCCTGCCATCATCTACTCAGTTCACACCATGACAACTTTAATTCCAATACTCGCCTCCTTTCTATTTGACGATTTCTCCAAAACTAGTCGTTTCAAAGGACGAGGACCTCAGACTTTCAGTGAACGACTCACCCTCGTAAGCATCTATGCTCCCTACTTACTCATCCCTCTTACACTGCTGCTCTTCATGTTGCAGAACCCCTACTACAATCATGAGGATAAAAGAAAGAAAAAATAAAGAAGTAACTACTGGCCAAGGAGAGAGGTGCCTTATCATAAGGCTATCTTTCAGACCAATACAGAAAAACTATTTGGAACTCATGGCTTCAGTGGCATTTCAAAACACTAGCAGCAGTACTCGAGGGCAAGGTGGCAGGAAGGGTCATGTCCACTTAGCAAGGGTGGGGGGTGTGGGCCAGATTACAGGAATGGGGTACCTAAGATCCAATGCAGGACCAGACCAGACCACAGACTTGGTAACCTTCTATAAAACATGGCCTGCTTGCCACAGTTATTACAGTGCCAGCAGCCATGACTAAGCCCTTGACTGCAATTCTCTATAGATACCACTAATCAAGTAAATAGTAGAGTGTTTCGGGCCATTTTAGAAGTAGAAACTGTACTTCTTTAATAGTTAATTAAAATTTTGTTTGTTTGTTTGTTTTTTCTTTTTTTCTCTACTTCCTAGCTCTGAGGGAAAAGTGAAATATGCAAGAGAGGTTTAAGCCTTAAGGGTTAGCCCTAGTGTGACTTTCAGTCAGAAAGAGGTTAATCTGGAAGGTGTTTTTGTGTCTGGCTTAAAGTAGTTATCCCAAGAGATTTTTTTTTTAAACTTGTCGTCACTTGTAGTCTTATTTCAAAATCTTAGTCTTCCCTATTTTTAGAGACCACCTGAGATAATCCTTTTTACTCTGAAGTGGGCATTTCAAGCTTGACCTGAAAGTGTGTCCCTAAAGGATAACTTTGCTCTTCCTGATACAATCCTGTCATTCCTATCTTGTCAGGGGTGGGCCTGCTGGCCAAGACCAGCCCAGTGTACCCAATGACAGACCCACCTGCCAAGGGTCATGAATACTACTGCATGGTGTCCCGTTAGGTTTTCCTAGACCAGTATTTGAGGCCATTGCTAAAAGATGGAAAACAACAGGTTCCCATCAGTTCTGTGTTGTCCTTTGTGCTCAGAAGCCACACTGCTCTGACTGTTGGTATAGTGTCTGATCTGTCTGCGTCTGGTCTAAATAAAGGTAGCTGTGGCCACCACTGGTTTGTTTTGTAAAACGGGGGCTAGAACATCCAGGGTCCTATCAAAAGGGGTTAAGCATATGGCAAGGCATTGGGGAAGAAAGGTAGATCAAACCATTTGAAAACAATAATTTATTGCTTTTCCTTCCAAAGTATTGTGAATTTACAAAAAAGAGCAAGGTAACAGACTGCTTAGTTCACACTAAGAATGCAAGAGGTGAGGACCTGCCCTGTGTGGCCACCAGCAGTGCTGAGCACTGGCGTTCAATACCAGCGCCCCCAGACTTGCATTACTGCCTTCTGGGGCTGTGCTCCTTACACACCATCTCATTACACACTTAGGTCATCAGTCAGGTCACTGGAATGGTAGAGGTTTTTTGGTTTGGGGGCATTTTTTTTGTTTGTTTGCCTTCCTGCTATAAAAATGAAATTTTCAGTTCATTTCTGAAAAATAAATTGGTCAATAAATTCATTTTGTTCTGCTTCTACTTTACACAAAGCTTCATATTCAACTCGATACCTGAAAAACAAAATTGTTGAAGCCCTGAAAAGGATGAGATAAATCACAAACTTAATTGTTCTACAAAAGAATATAGAGGTTTACATGATTGCAAAAAATGGTGTGAATTCAGGGTGAAGTTAGTGAAGACAAAGAGAAATGAGACAGGTAATAAAGTCCTTCCCAGGGCCACTCATGAGAAATCTGCAGCCCTGGGAAGGATGCCTCTTGTCGAGGGCTAGACAGCTATGGGTCCTTGCTACCTGGACTTTCATGCTTAAGGTACTATTAGAAGGTGTTTGATGTTAGCCAGTTTTCCTTCCCATCAAATGTAATTTTATTTTTAAAATCTCCAAATCAGGGCAAGTGAGATGCTATTCCTCAGAAAATGATGAAGAATAAGATGAGGGGATCATTCAAGGAAAAGTAGAATTTAAGTGGAGTAACCTGGTTTGCATCATGACTTACCTTTCTAGCTGCATTTTCTTTTCTGCTATTAGGGCTTGAAGTTGCTGTTGTTGGGCTTCTCTCTGCTTTGCTATAGATTTGAGCAAGTTCCGAGCACCAATGGCCTAAGAAACAGTATTGCCAGAGAAGGTCATGGTCTCATTAACACGGTCACAAAGGAGTCATAATCCATGTCCTGCTGCCAGGAAGCTTGAACCACTGGTGATACATGCATCAGGCGGTTTTTGACTAATTTTATTAGTGAGAAGACTACAGATCCATTTGTACACAGTGGTACAAGCCACCTGATGAGACAGTCATGTGTGTATCACCAGTGGTCCAAGTCACTAGCAACGTGTTAAACCCACCGATAGCAGGAAGTCCTCAAAGTGGAGAAGGGCTGTTTTAGAGTATGTCAGTATCCAGAGGGGTAGATAAAGGGCTGCCCCATGGCTTTGGGGCTTAATCAGAACGAAGATTAACCTACTGCTCCCAAAGTGCTTGGTGAGAACTGGCCTGCAACTGAGTCAGGTCCAGCAGTATTCCCAGAGCCATACTTGCAAGTACTCAGTGGCCTACTGGGTAGCAACATTCAGCCCTGTATGCTTCCTCCAGACATCTACACCATGCAAGCCTGCCTTCCTTCAACTGTAAAAGGAGAAAACCACCCATCCATGCTGATGTGAAGGTCAAAGAAAGGATAATGACAAAGTAGACTGGCATATGAGATCAGCAGGTAAACTGGACCAGAAATGGTGAAGATCTTGTTTTAATTAAATAAGGGAACCCACAAGTAAATGGACAGAGCAGAGGATGAGAGGCTAGAGAATGAGGGTCAAGACAGAAGACATGTCGCTCTTACCTTCATCTTCTCATTTTCTGCTTCTTTTGCTAGTTGGTCAACAAGCTCAATTAGTCCACCAACTATTTTCTGAAACTGGCCAATTTCTTTTGGGGAAAGAACAAAAAATAAAGTATTTTCTCACCTTTAGCACTCCCTTGACGCAGAGATAGCAGAGCTAACTGCCCCTTTTAGTTTGTATCAAAAGAGTCTGGTGCCTTCTGGCTTAAGTTTCCCCTGCTCAGTGTGAACCGAGAGCAGGTGGCCAGGTACCAAGAGCTGGACCCAGGATATCTGGACCCTGGATCACCACCAAGCCAGTCACCTGCTATTACCTCAGGCTGCAGATGGACCCGTTCTCCTGACAGACCCTAACCCAGCCTCCCTCCCCAGGAGTGACAAGAAGCACAAAACAGAGTTCCCAAAGGACTGGCTCAGACATGTGGCCTCAAATAGCCTTGGACACAACACTAGGTTGTCAGTGATGGGGGTGGGAACTTTCCACCTATAACCAGAGTAAAGAGCACCTAGCATTTAAGTGCCAGGTGTTCCATTCACATTTTTAATGACCTTGGTACACTGGAACCCCACTTTATTGGGGGAAACTAAGATCTAGCATCTACATAGCAGTCACAGAAGATTGGCAGTGGAATCCAAAGCAACCTTATCAAATTTCACTGCCCAGGGAGCCCCAAAAGGTTCAGAATCACTTATTCCAGCTAGATCCAACTCTGTCCACTGACACTGACCTTACCTCTGCCTGTACTGTGGGCCAGGCAACTTCTTAGAGATTTCTAGCCCGTGACTCCTTTAAGTATGGCAAGCTGCTTCCAGGAACTTTATTACCTCTAACTCCAAATAATGGAGAATCTGCCATAAGAGCACCATTTGCACCAAGAAATCAAGTCAATACCTAACTGCATTTCCTGCTCCCAACCCATGGTTCTGCCCTATGAAGTTTAAGGTTTTTGAACAAAAGAATAGGGAAAAAATTGCACATAGCGTATCTAAAAACCCCTCCTGTTCCAATGTTGGCTCAGTGTGGGACTATTGAGGGCATCAGAAGAGGAGACAGGAATTCAGAGGTCAGACTCAACCTCCATAGAGTCAGCAGCTGCATTCTGCCAAGGCTAAGAGCTGCAGGCAGGAGTGCTGGGGTGGAGCAGTGGGAAGTGATCAAAGCCAAGTGATGCCCTGTCTCCCTAAAAGATACTCACTGTCCACAAAGTCCTTGCACTCTTCCTTGAGCTCTATGGTCTGCTGCGTAACCTCTGGGTCCAACACTCGCAGCTTATTCAGCTCATCAAAGTGCAACCCAGCTTCACCCAGGATGTCTTTGGCCATGGCTGCAAAGAAACCGGCCCCAACACCCAGTCATTTCCCATCACCCAAGGACATGTCTCCAGCCCAGGCCATGCCTGCCCCCAAACACCAACACCCAAACCCCACAGGTTCCAAAGCCCCGTTTTCCCTTTTGTCTCCACCTCTCAGCCTCACCTGTTTCCCTTTGAGGTTCCCTAGAGAAGTTCTGCTCTGAAGGGGTGACAGTGGCAGTCAGGAGGAGGTGTGTCATAGGAGCAAGGGTCAGGAAAGAGTAAAGTCCAGTTGCTTGGCACAGACATCCTTCATTCAACACACATTTCTTGAGTGCCTACTACATGCCAGGACTGCTAGATGCTGGGGGTACAGAGATGAATGCCACATGGTGCCCGCCCTGTAGGAGCACATAGTTCAGCTGGAGGAAGATAGACATGTAAGCTGAAAAATGCACTGTTAAACGCTTCTTCAGAAATATCACTAAGGAGAGCAGGAAGAGGACAAAGCAGTTAAGTGAGTGGCATCTGGCCTAAGTTGTGAGCCAAAAGCATGTTTATAATCCCCAGTTATGTACCCAAAAGGACACAAACAGGCTTACACTGAAGTAACACAAAAAACAAATAAAAGAAAACTTGGACGACTTAAAAATCAGAGTTAAATATGAGCCAGATGTGGCAACCCACTCAGGACCCCTCCTGTCTCAGGAGCTATTCCTATTCCCCATCCCCCCATTACTGTTCCCTATTCCTTTTCTCCAATAAATTTTCCTTAGAAAAAGAAAATTGGCCAGAAGTGGTGGCATATGCATGTAATTCAAACACTTGAGAGGCTGAGGCAGGAAGATCATCATGAGCTCGAGGCCAGTTTGGGCTACATTGTTAGTTCAATGCCAATGTGAACTATATAGTGAGACCTGTTTCAAAAGACTAAAAACTAAAATGTAAAAAGCAGAACAAAAAATTATGGTTAAAAAACAAGTCACAAAAAGCTAACATAAGAATATTACCTAAAATATATGCCAGAATATACTGTACAGTTTCCAGAATTAGGAATGAAAGTTGGGTCTCTATCAGAAAACACAAAGGAATGAAGTGCCAGCAAGAACATACCAAGTGCCATGGGTTTAGCTCCATGGCATAAGCGCCTGCCTGGCAAGCGTGAGGTCGTGAGTTCAATCCCCGGTACCAAGAACAAAAAAAGGAACATACCAACTAAGGAGGCCAGGTAAAGGCGTGCCTAGCAGAGAAAACAGCATGGACACAGGCCCAGTGTCACTGAAAGGGCCTAACCTGCCAAAGAATGGAAAAAGAACGGTGCTAGAAAAGTGGGTTGGGGGGCTGGGGATTTAGCTCAGTGGCTTAAGCGCCTGCCTGGCAAGCACAAGGTCATGAGTTCAACCCCCCGTACCAAAGAAAAAGAAAAAGAAAAGTGGGTTGGGGCCAGATCACGGACTCTGTGCCAAGCTAAGGGGTATGGATTTTTATCTGTAGGCAACAGAGAACCAACAAAGATATCTTCTGCCTCCCCAAGTCTTTGGCCCTTGATTCCTAGTCCAAAGGATGCCTCAGTTCTGGAAGAAACACTGACAAGCCACCCGCATTGTGGCTCAGACACAGACACAGACACATACACATACACATGCAGGGCAGCAATGCTAGTCAGGGCTAGTCATTGGCTATCAGGCCAATCCCAAAATCCCGTGTTCCCTCGACAGTGCCCCATACCACCCTCCCTCTGCTCCCAGCTCTGCCTATTCACTTTTCTACTTCAGAAGAGTTTTGCTCCGAATGGGGTGATTCTGGGAGTGACTGTCCTGAGCAAGTATGCCACAAGAGGAGCATTTTGGGAAAGAATTAAGTCCCTTGGGCTGAGGACCTGGCTCAGAGGTTCACTCAGTGCTCAGCATATGCAAATCCCCAGGGTCCATCTCTAGGAGGAAGAGAAAGCGAGGAAAAAAAGAATTAAATCCTACTGTTGCCAGAACTTTTGATTTCCTTTTTCTTTGACCTGTGTGTGTCTTTCTTCCTGCTACAGTGTTCCCATCAGCACAGATACTCATAACTAAATTCATGGGGGTTTCAGGAACTCTTCACTGGCGCTCACTTGCCCACTGGCAGCTACTCCTCAGCCTCCTTTGTAGTTGGCACCTCCAGAACCCCCATCAAGAGGGCCACAAGTCTCCAGTCTGCCCCTCTTCCCTTCTTTTGGTGCCCTCATCTTAGAGATCACTTAAAATACCAGGTTTATGCAGATGACTCTCAGAGGTACATCTCTAGCCCAGACCACGCCTCCAAACTCAAGATACCACACATCGCCTTCCCCACATCATCTCTACAAGTCTAGTAGGCTCCTCAGTCCTACAAGTCCAAACTGGAGTTCCTGATTCCTCTAAACCCGCCCCATGCAGGTTGATGGCCACTCAATCCTCCCACAGTCTTGAGTCTTGTATGACATCCCACATCTAACCCTTGGATAAATTCTTTATATTCAAAACATAGCCAGAATCTAACCACTTGTTACTCCTGCCACGCTGGTCCCTTATTTACTTCCGTTACCACCTTAGTCTACTCTCCCTCTTGTTGTTTCTGCCTGAATCCAGTCATCACTTTTCATCTTTACCTGCTGAGTGCTTTTCCATCACAGCCACCTTGCTCAATTCTCTATTACTCATTGTCACCACCTCAGGCTACTCTTCCCTTCTCACTGTTAATCCTGGAAGGGAGAAAACACTGCTTCAACTTCCACTGCCTTCCCTTCAATGAGTCCCTGCCTCTGGTGGTACAGTGAAGAAAATGCCTCTGGAAAGACAGGAAACAAATAACCACAAACTGTGATGACAGTATATGGAAAAGCATCTGATACTATGTGAATATGCAGCATGACAATAAACCTAAAGTGACAGAGGAGTATCAACAAAGACCTACGAAAGTGATGCTTGGCTGGACATGGTAGTGCATGCCTATAATCCCAGTACTCAAAAGGCTGGATCACCAGAAGTTCAGGGCCAGCCTGGGCTAACCAGTGAGGTCAAGACCATACTGCAACACATAGCAAGACCCAGTCTTTAAAAACAAAACAAGTAAGTGATGTTTGAATTAAGACATAAAGGATGTCCAAAAGTGACAGGAGAGGAAGATATTCTAGGCTGAAGGAAGACCCTGAGACTAGAGGACATCTGCCCAAGAACTTAAAGGCTAGTGTGATCAAACGGAGAGAGAAACAGGATGAAGCCAGAGAGGAAAGCTAGAGTTGGATCATGAAGTGCTCCAAAAGCCTCAGCAGTAAGCTACGTTTTCAGCCATTTGGGGAGGGGTATTGGGGATTGAACTCAGGGCCTTGGGCATGCAAGGCAAGGGCTCTACTACTAAGCCACATCCCTAGCCTTTTTTTTTTTTTCTTTTTTGAGACAGGCTCTCGCTAAGTTACCTAGGTTGGGATTGAACTTGCAATCTTCCTGCCTCAGCCTCCCAGAGTGCTAAAGATTACAGGCATGCACCATCACACCCAGATGAGCTTGGATTTTGTAACAGGAATGGGCAGCTGATGGGTTCTCAGCAGAGTAACTATCAGATTTTAAAAGATCACTCTGCCTCGGCCTGGAGATTATATGGGATGGAACAAAAGAGCACCTACCTGATTCCTCACTGTAACCCTAGCACCTTGCAGGCTACCTGCATATAACTGGCACTCAATAAATGTGGAATGAATGAATGTGGAAACAGGAAGCCATTACAGTAACTAAGACTTGCAAGCGAGGACAAGCGTTTCAGTTGAGACGTTTTCTGAGTTGAGTTGGTATGAGTTAGTGATGGAATGACGGGGGGCGGGGTTTAGAGGTGAGTAAACAAAAGAATGAGGCATGATTCTCAGAAATCTGGCTTGGACCAAGTGTATGGCGGGAGAGTATAGTTTAACGAGATGAGTGAGATGGAAGAGGTATGTAAAGAGAGGTTCACAGGAGACTATCAGATTGTTTCCCAACTCCCACCACCCACGTGACTGAGCACTGGAAAACAGTGGGCGCGGGGATCCGGAACTGAGTTCCCGAGGGATAAGGGCGGTGACACGCTCTTGGTGCCTTGGTTCTCCCAGATCCACGCTAGGCACTACGAACAAGATCCATCCGTGGGATGTGGAACTGGGACCTGGCAAAAGTTAGAAAAGGCGAAAGCCCAATTGCTGGTGCTATACCCCTTGTATTATCCGAGCAGCAGTTTCTTCATAAGACCGTTGCGAACATCAACGCACCAGGCACCAAGCTTAACTAAACTGGGTTTGAAACCACTCTGTAAGAATTTCGTAGGGAAACGTTCACGTGTCTTTTGACCTGGGTTTGCCTTTCCAGATCGGGAGCCTGACTTCATTCCTTTCGCCCCTCGTCTGTCCGCGCCTCCGACCCGAAGTCACGGCCTACCTGCCGACCCAGTAACTGCTGCTGCTGTGCGCACACAGCTCCTCTCTCCGGTACGCTGCAGCCAGTCCGCCTGCCTCGGCCGCTGCCACGGCTACACGACCTGTTTACCCACAACTTCACGCCAGACACCGGAAGCACTTACCCCCGCCCATCCCACAGAGCCTATTGGGAAACAGAGTCCAGGGACTGCCTACAAGACCCAGAGACCTTTGCGCCAACAAGGCCTCCGGAAGTAGTTGCGTCGTCGTAGAGAGGGGGTGGGAAACTGGGCATTCTGCCTCCGCCCGCAGAAAAAGTATTATGCATGATGGGCCTTGTAGTCTCAGTTTCCAGTGTAGGCAGGGCTGGGCCGCTCCGCCGGGAGGAGTCGGCGGGCGCAGGATATGAGCTCACAGTCCGGGATCGCGAGCGGGTAGGTGGCCACGGGTCTGGGGCGGCACGGAGTCCCCTTGCCACTCAGGTGAAAGCAGAAGAGCCCCCGGGACGGTGAGAGCTTTACCTGCAGCCGCCGTAAGGGAAGAGGTGTTCGGACCCCATGCCGGGACCTGGGCAAAAGCCACGGGACGAGGTAGGGAAGATGGAGATTTTAAATCTTCCACTGAGGGGTGTGTGTCAATCGATGTTGGTTTCGCGGTAGAAAGACGGTTGCGGGCTGGAGAGGAGCTTACACTGGCCACCAGAGAGATTGGTTGTTGCTAAGTATCCTCAACACCCTTTGGGTGAAGCCTAAGCTTCACCGCAAGATTTCTGCTCGGCCCGCAGTCTTTAGCCAAAACTCCCTTCCATCCGCCGCTCCCCATTATTTGACGGATTTGTGGATCCATTTCCCTTTAGGACCTCACCTCCCTCCACCGCCGCAGTTGTCCTTTGTTCTGCTTGGGTCCCCATTGGCTTCGCTGCATGAAACACGGACCCGCCCCCAGCCCTAGGCATCCCCAAATAGCCACACACAGAGTCCGGAAGGAAGAGCGCTGAGGCTACTGGTGGAAACTTCATTCTCGCTGGAATTACTTTCTAGGGCGTCACCTGCCTCGGGATTCCTGGAACCCATTGGTCTGTGTGGAATCAGCCCTGGCGTCATCCGGGGGTTTAAAGCAATTGCCTTGCAGGAAAAGAATAGATTAGTTCAGGATTTGCCTTGGCAAGCCTGCCGCCGAGTTCCTCTGACTTGGCAAGAGAATGTGTATGTGTTGCTTTTGGGGGCGTGCGGTTTGGGGTTTGGGTTTTGTTTTTTTGTGGCACTGGGGATTGAACCTAGGGGGAGGTCTACCAGTGAGTTGGATGCCCAGCCCTTTTCAGCTTTTATTTTGAGACAGGGTCTCACTAAATTGCCCAGGCTGGCCTTGGCCATTCGCCACCAGGTCCAGCTGTATGTGCGCACTGTTTGATCTTACGGAAGTTGGAACTGAACACGGAAGATATGGGAAGCTTGCTAAAACCTGTTCAGAATTAGACATACTCCTCTGGGGTGGGCAAAGAAGGTAAGGTAACCTCATACCATTCTAGTATAAGTTAGTCATTGGGTAGTTTCAAGTCTCCTGAACAAGCCACTAAAGGATTCAGTACTTCACGCAGCACCAAGTCTGGCCCTTCTTAAACATTCTTCCCAGAGACCTACATAAATGTGTATGTGCATGTGCTGTGCCAGTGTATGTGTTTCGCTAGAAATTGACCTTAGGACCTCTGCACTGAACAACATCCCCAATCCTTTAATATTTTTTCATTTTTTATTTTGAAATGGAACAGCCAGGCATGGCAGTACATGCATTGCAGGAGGTTCACTGCAAGTTCAAGGCAGCCTGGGCTACATAATGAGTTCAAGGTCAGCCTGAACTACAGAACAAAACTGTCTCAAAAACCAAAACAGGAGGCTGGGGATTTAGCTCAAAGGTATAAGCTGCTGGCTGCGAGTGCAAGATGGTGAGTTCAACCCCTGTACCAAAAAAAAAAAAAAAACAGGACAGAACCACAAATAAAGTGCCACTACACTAAAGGCTTGAGGGGAAATTTCCCTTCAAGCAGGGTAAGGGATAAATTTTTGCCAGGTGTGGTATAAACCCAGCACTCAAAGCTGATTGCCTGAGTTTGAAGCCATCTGGGCTACAGTAGTGAGTTCAAGGCAGGCCTGAACTATTTAACTAGTCGATGTCTCAAAAAAACAAAAAAACAAAAAAAAAAAGTGGTGAGGGGGAGTCCTGCTACAACTGTTGAATAGCCCAGGCTGAGCTGTAACTTTCCATCCTCCTTCCTCAACCTCCCAGAGTACTAAAAATCACAGTGTGTGCCACCACACTCCGCTCTGTATAAATCTTTTCAGGAACAATGTAGTCTGATAAACTGACATGTTGCAGGCTCAAATGTACCTGGCACTGTTTGAGGAGCAGAGAGCAGTAAACTTGGGGAAACCAGTGCTATGCCTCCAACTTGTACTTAGATTATGAGCAGCTGGAAACTCTGATGTTATGAGTATGAAATGAGGCAATTTGACTTTTTTTCCCCGTCTCCCATTACTACTGCTATGGTCTGAGTCTGTGTCATTTCTTCCCAGAACCACTACTTCCTCTGACCTTCCCATTTCCTCTCATGCATCTTTACAGTCCCTTCCTTACTTAGCAGCCACAGTTACCTTTGCTAAATATAAAGAAATCAGGCCACATCACTGCTTGAAGCCTTTCAGTTGATTCTTTATATTGCAATTATATCACAATTAACAAAAAAACCAATGCCGAGGTGCAGTGGCACTTGCCTGGAGTTCCAGCATTTGGTAGGCAGAACTCACAGCAGTCCTCCTGTCTCAGCCTACCAAGTGCTGAGATCCAAACCCTTTGCTGTCATCTACAGCCTGGCTTCCCCAGCTTTGCATCAAACTACCTGCCCCTGCTTTCCCCGCACTAGGGGTCATGTCCTTAGTTCTGCTCCTAAAACTCGGAACAGGAGGTTTGCACTTACTCTTCTGCCTGGTAATACCAATGTATCACCTTCCCAAGGAGGCTTTCCCTGTCCCACTCTCTAAATTACCATCTGTTCCTAATCACTCTTGTTATAGCTGTTTTGTTCTCTTCATTGCATTTATCAGCTTATCACCTTTTACAACTGTCTGCTTCCATATATATATGTATATATATGTGTATATATATATATATATTTTTTTTTTTTTTTTTTGAGACAGAATCTTACTATGTACTTCAGGCTGGCCTCGAGTTAACTTCAGATCTTCTCCCTCAGCCTCCAGAGTGTTGCAATTACAGACGTACACCATCATACCTGGCTTGTTTCCTTCCACTAGAATGAGGAAAATGACTCTTTGTATTTGTTCTTTGTTCCCAGTGCCTGGCACTAATGTCCTTTGGGGATTTTGTTTGTTTGTTTTTGGTTCTTGGTTTTTTTCCCCTTGTGACAGCATCTCACTATGTATTCCTCTGTGATCTTGAACATAGAGTGGCCTTCCTGCCTCAGCCTCTTAAGAGCTGGAATTACAGGCATGCACCACCATGCCCAGCTTTGTGATGTTCTTTAAGCTACCTAAAGACAAGGACAACATCTTTGCATGATTTCCCACTGGTGCACACTTGTTTAACATAGTAGGCACTCTGTAGTTTTACTGCTAAATGAGTTAAATGAGATTAGTACTAGTACCTGATTTACAGTAAGCATGCAGTGAATGGTAGCTATTGTAGGGTTTTTTTCATTGTCTTAGTGATTTTTTTTTTTTTTTTTTTTTGTACCGAGGATTGAACTCACTACCTCGCACATGCCAGGCAGGCGCTTATGCCGCTGAGCTAAATCCCCAGCCTCTCAGTGATTCTTTAGATAGCCAAAACGTGTTTGTCTTACGATATTGCTTCAAGAACCTCTGCAGATACCAACATGAATGCTCCACCTTGCTCAGCTTCCCAAGTGCTGAGATTGCAGACATGCCGTGTCCTGGCTTGTTTCAAATATTTGCAACCTGCTATTGGTTGAACCCACAGTTTTGGGACCTAGAATATAAATGACAAGGTGGTGGGGTGTGGATAAGATGTAACTTGTAAGAGAGACCTTCACACCTCTTGGTTCTGTGAATTCCTTGGTTTTTTAAAATTTTTATTTGCATTTATTTTATGCTTAATTTATTTCCGTGCTATAAGTTTTTGCTTGCTCTCTTTCTTGTGGGCTTTCTCTTCTGCACAACTTCCTTCACTGGTTGTGTTCCTTTTCAGTCAGGATCATCTCATTGTGGCAGGGGCGGTGCTCCGATGGGTTAATGCGACCATGAGCTCTCTAAGTACTCGGTGTGTTTTGTATGCCTCATTCACCTGGGTATGTTCAGTGACCAGAGAATCTACTTCTAAACCCCAAGTTCAGCAATGCTTTCTGCATTTTTAAGCATGTGCAGCAAAAATTCAGCACTCTTTCTGGGCTACTGACCCTGTGTCTGGCCCCATTGTTTGGCCTGGGCACATGTGATGCTTATTTAAAGTGACATCCTTCATAGAAGTTGGTGGCTTTCAGATATGCATATCTTTGATGGCCTGGGCAGTTTCACAGATGTTCTTAAAGTGAGCAAAAAGAGTTGGCCCTCTTTGATTTGCATGATATTGTGAGGTTTTCTAGGTCAAGAGCAGCAAAGCGTCTTCACATGTTACCTCAGGCCGTTTACACGAAGAGCTGTGCACTGTTAACATTTTAACTCCTGTGCTGTGCATGGTGGCCTTGTTCTCTCCTAATCCCAACACTCCGGAGGACTGACGCAAGATGATCAGAAGTTCACACCTATCTTGGGCAACTTGGTGATTTACCAAGATGTCATCTCAAAATGTAAAAAAAAAATTTTTTTTAATTTTTAAGGGGTGAGGATGTGGCTCAGTGCAAAGACCCTAGATTAAATCCCCAGTACTGCCACACACACACACACACACACACACACACACACACACACACACAAATTTCACATAACTTAACCGTTTTTACATTTATCATCTGGTCTTTCTGGCCCTTTCTCCCCATTCTTATTGGGAGGGAAGAGAGGAAGAGATAGGGCGGGGCTCCCTCTTGGAAAAAGAAGCAAAAATAGCCATTCGGTAGTTATTTTGCCTTGAAAACTGGTGACAGTTTCAGGAACTCAGGGGGCAAGGCTGGTGCCCAAAAAGGAAAAGGCCGGGAAAGCCAGTGGGTGCGTAGGTAACCTCTGCCAAGCACACTGGCCAGCTGCCCCGTCTCTGTCCTCCGCCCCAGGGGCCTCACTCTTTCCTTCCTGAAGCCCAGCTCCCTCCCATACGCTAACTAAGCCCTGGCCAGGCTGCCTCTGGATCCGGAGTCTTGAGAAAGGAAGCAAGGAAGTGCATCCTGTCCACAGGCTCCTGCGAGGCAGGCAGGAGAGGCGCTTAGGTCCGCGGACTCTCTGTAGGTTGGGCTGGAGTCTGAGTGAGGGTCTCTGCAGTGACCTGTTCCGTAGCCCCTCTCTGGCTCCTTTGAGGGTTTGCCTGTTCTCCAGCGCCCAGTTCTGAGCGGAGTCCTAGGCTGGTGATGTAACCGGGGCAGGCCTCTGGGAGACGGTGCTCCTGCTGCACACACTCCTGACGCATGAGGGACAGCCCCAAAGCCTTTCTTCTCGGTGCCTAGGGACTTAGCCTCTGCTGGGAGTGCTTGGGCTCCTCAGGGAGGGGGTCCTGCAGCCAGAGTTCCTACTGCTGTTCCATCCCGTCATTTGAGGTCACTGTTCCGCTGACTTCTGTTTTTCCTCTTGCTCCCAGTGTTGAGAGTATGAGGCTCTGGCCTCACTCGTGACCACTTCCACCACAGTGGAGCCTTCCAAGCCCACCTCCTGTCGTGTGGTGATCTACCTGCAGCGGGAGATGTCTGGGGACACCTGTTTGTGCCCAGCCTCAGGGGCCAAGCCCAAGCTAAGCAACTTCAAGGGAGGAGGGCTGGGCAACAAGTATGTGCAGCTCAACGTGGGCGGCTCCCTGTACTACACCACCGTGCGGGCACTCACGCGGCACGACACCATGCTGAAGGCCATGTTCAGCGGGCGCATGGAGGTGCTGACTGACAAAGAAGGTGAGCATCGGGGCTCAGAGGGCAGGGGGGGAGCAAAGAGGGGCCCTGAGGAAGTGACTTCAGGACTGGGTTTAGGTCTGGTGGATCTAGAGTCCAGATTCACCTTTCCCCTTTACAGAGTATAAAACTTCTTCACCTGTCCTTAGGAGAGCCTCAGAGTCCTTTGAATTATACATAGGATGGGCCAGGAGTATAGCTCATTGACACAGCACCTGCCAGGCAAGTGCAAGGTCCTGAGTTCAATTCCCAGTACCAAAAAATATATATAGAGAGAGAGATAGATATCTGTCTCTACATATATATGATATCATATGTTTATCTATTTTTTCCATTTGGTTTTTGTTTGGTTGTTGTGTTTGTTTTTTGTGATGGTACAGGGGAGTGAACCTAGGGTCTTCAGGCTCAGCTATATGTCTGGTGTTTGGGCTTAAATTTGAAATCGTTCTGCCTCAGCCTCCCAGAGTACTGGAATTGCAGGCATGCACCACTATGCCCGCTTCATACCTTTTAAACATTCACATAGGACTAGACTTGCAGTGATGGCAAAGCTTTTAGGACTTTCAGTGACACAAATGGCCTGCTGCAGTGTGTGCGTGCCATAGGGTCACCACCATGGGACTGGAGTCTCAGAGCTGTCACTTGATTGTGAACAGAGGGAAGAATGCTAAGGGCTGGTGGTCTCTGTGTTGCCAGGGTGATCTGCAGCTCCTGAGTGAGACCTCTGTGTGCCTCTGCGGAGCCTGTCCGGCCTGTGTCTCCTATGGCACACAGCTCTTGGGTGCAGGGAGGAAGGAAGAAGGCAGCCGTGGACACTAGGTCCTTTCTGTGTTCTGTCACCCTGGACCCTGGGCTGTACATCCCTTCCTGCCTGCCACCTGCCTTGTCAGGTGGCCTTTGCCTGCTCCCGAGGTTATTAGGAGGCAAACAGTAATTCTGCGGGGCCCATCTGAATCCCTGACTCCAGGCTGGATCCTCATAGACCGGTGTGGAAAGCACTTTGGCACCATTCTGAGTTACCTCCGAGATGACACCATCACCCTCCCTCAAAACCGGCAAGAAATCAAGGAGTTGATGGCTGAAGCAAAATATTACCTCATTCAGGGGCTGGTGAACATGTGCCAGACGGCCCTGCAGGTATGGGGGCAGAGGTGGAGTGGCCTCATGTTTAAGGAGCTACCCCTCCTCCAAGGACACAAGGGTCCTTTCCTTGTGAGGCTGACAAGCCCACACCCAGCTAGAACAGTGAGGTGTGACCTTGGCCCAGCAACCTGGCAGCCAGGTGTCCTGCTCAGCCCTGCCTCTCAGTCATGTGCCTGGGTGCCCAGACTTCAGATTTCCTGGACAGGGGCCTCCGCTTGCTAACAGGCAGTGTCTGTTACCAGGTGCCTCGTGATCTCTGTCTATCTGTCCTTACCAAGTAGGAGGTGGCTAAGGCAGAGGGGCTCTGTGGGTACCTGGCTGAGCTCTCCGCTCTGTGTGTGGGTATCACCCAGGACAAGAAGGATTCCTACCAGCCTGTGTGCAACATCCCCATCATCACGTCCCTGAGGGAGGAGGACAGGCTCATCGAATCCTCTACCAAGGTACCAGGAGCTCAGAGGGCTGCGGCCAGGGGCTGCCAGGGCCCCGGCCTGGCGCTCACTGTCTCCTCCTCCACAGCCCGTGGTGAAGCTGCTGTACAACAGAAGTAACAACAAGTACTCCTATACCAGGTAGAGTGGGGCCTGCTGGAGGGGAAGGGGAAGGGCTGCAGGGGCAGCCAAGAGGGCTAAGCGGCCAGGGAGAATGCTGGCAGCAGACCCAAGGGAAGCTGCTCGCACCCCTGGCATGGATGGCATCTGGGTCTTAGACTCGCTTATGCTAAGAGGGAAGAGAAGGGAGTAGAAGGGGATTGGACAGAGCCTTTGGAACTTGGCCCAGGGCCCTGGTTGAGTATCAGCAATGGGACAAGAACTGCTCCCTTAACACATGTCATGCTGGGATTATGCTTACCAAAGGGAAGAGGGTGTTGAGAAGCCAGTGTGCCAGGAGTCCCCCTAAACCTTCTGGAGTCTTTGTACTGACTTTCCTCGTGGCCCAGTGTCCTCCTTATGGTCACACTTAGATATACACAAGTCATTGGAGGCCCAGAGTCCTACGTTCTCCCTGTGACCCCCCTGTAGACAGGCACATTGCCAGTGCCCCCCCCAAAGGGATGAAACACCACCTACTGAAGTAGCAGTGTGACTCATCCTCCAGCTTAAGGAGAGGCCACTCCTTCCCTCATTTCTCTAATACAACTTAGAACCAACTCAGTCCCTTTTCCTCAGACACTCGAATTCCGAGGGCGCCCCATGACCCTGTGTCTCCCTGCCCCTCGCGTCCTGACTTGTCTTCATTTCAGGGTGATGGGCATAGTGGGGAGGGAAGAGCCAGCCTGCCCCGGCAGTGCCCCCTTGTGCCAGAACCTCATTCCAGGCCTGCTGGGTTTTTCAGCAACTCTGATGACCACTTGCTGAAAAACATCGAGCTATTTGATAAGCTGTCCCTGCGCTTCAATGGCCGCGTGCTCTTCATCAAAGATGTCATCGGTGACGAAATCTGCTGCTGGTCATTTTATGGCCAGGGCCGTAAGCTGGCAGAGGTGTGCTGCACCTCCATCGTGTATGCCACAGAGAAGAAGCAGACCAAGGTATGTGGCCTTGTTCTGCTGGGGGGCAGAACACCAGCCAGAGCTCTGGCACTCATTACCGTGCTGCCCAGCTGAGCCCTTCCCACAAGATCCCAGAAGAGCCTCACATTCTGTTCTCTTTCCCAACCATGCTGTATGGCGCTCGCCTCAGTTTCCTTATTTGCAAACAGCGGAATGAGAACATGAATTTAACGGAGATTTGGAAACGAGACAGTGCTTAGAAAAGCAGTGTGGGGTGGGGGGCATCATTGGAGCTTTGGAGTTAGAATGTTGCTCCACACCTGATCAGTCACCTTAGCCCCTGCAGTCACATCCCAGGCATGTGACAGGAGGCATTTCATAGGTGATAATTTTCACAAATGCAGCCCCTTTCTACCAGGAAGCAAGCAGGAGTCCTGCCCAGAGGCGCTGTCTCCCCTGAGGGCCTGGGCGAAGCAGCAGTTCATATGGGGAGGCCGAGTGGGTATGAAACAGCGAGGCCAGAGCAGCACGGCCTTGACCCCCAGGTTGCTGCAGGGCCTCCGGCTGCATGGGAGTCTGCTAAGGCTGGGGGAGGACCGCAGACAGGCGGGGAGCCTGCTCCCCATGCAGGCTTTGGCAGTGGGCTCAGCAGTGGAAGGAAGGAGAGAGACACTTAGCACAGGGGCCCAGCCACTTCAGTAGGGCCAGGGCTCAGGGCCAGGTGAGTTGTGGCAGTGGCAGCGTGTCCTGTCAGATTTCTAAGTGTCCTCCTTTGTGTGAGCTCCCTCAACTGCTCACAGCACACCTGCAAGACCGGCAGGCCAGAGCCGCCCTCCTCGTCTGACAGATGAGGGCACAGAGGCTCCATGTGGTGCAGCAAGGTTGCTAGTAGAACTCTGAGGCCTTCGTTGCCGTTCTCTTCCTCTTCCACACTGGGTGAGGTAAGCAACAAAAAGTAATAGAACAGCCAGGTGCAAAACAAAACTTAAAAAGGGGGCTGCAGCCCAGTGAGGACACCCTGGACTCAATCCAAAGTACTGCAAAGATAGATAAATACTTAAAAATAATGATCAGAGCAGCTGCCCAGGCTGGCGCTGATCTACAGATTCCTGCCTCAGCCTCCCAGACAGCAGGGATTCTAGGTATATGCCAGCACGCCCAACTAAGCAGCTGCTTGGTGTTTATTTGGTTGTTTACTGCACTCAGGCTTTTTGTGAAGAGATAGCTGTTAACCATTACTTGACATCCAAGAACTGCAGTCCCGAAACCGTAGCCCCAAGTCCCCTCCCCTAGTAAACGGGGGAGGTGTTCAGACCTAGGCCCATGCCTGTGGTCACCCAGCCATCCATCCTGGATGGCAGTGCCCCATGAGGCTGGTGTTCACCTTCTGTACCCTTAGGCCTGTAGTCTCCTCACACCTCCTTCAGACCAGTTGTCCCTCGGGAGATGGCCAATTGTTGCTCTCGGGAGAGTTAGCAGCCTCACGCAGGAGCACAGGGCCAAGCGCCCTCACTGAGATCAAACCTCACCTGAGCTCCTGGCTCTCGCCCCAGGTGGAATTCCCAGAGGCCCGAATCTATGAGGAGACGCTCAACGTTCTACTCTACGAGACTCCTCGAGTTCCTGACAACTCTTTGTTGGAAGCCACGAGCCGCAGCCGGAGCCAGGCCTCCCCCAGTGAAGACGAGGAGACCTTCGAACTGCGGGACCGAGTGCGCCGAATCCACGTCAAGCGCTACAGCACTTATGATGACCGGCAACTTGGCCACCAGTCTGCCCATCGTGACTGACAAGACCCTCAGGGAGGCTGGGCCCAAGAGGCCCCGTCTCCCGTCCTGTGGAGCCCCACCCCAGCCGCCACCCCACACTGCTGCTGGCTGGGTGCCTTGCTGCAGCACCCGAGGGCATGATGGGCCTTGCCTGGAAGGTCAGAGGGCCTAGGCAGGGGAGGGGCCGTGGTCTCCCGTCCTGGCCCCATGCACTTCCAGATGTCTCTCTCTACTCGAGGCGCTGCTTCTGCTCTGGGGTGGACGGACTGACCTCCCACCTCCTGCCAAGAATATTCCCTTAGCCCCTTTGCTCAGTGTCCCCTTTCTTAGTTGAGGCCCACCGGAAGCTTTATTCTAGGGGGCAAGGTGGCTTTTGGTGCTGTGGAAGCCCAGACTTTAGCAGAAGGGGGGGGCTTCTCTTTTCCTAAGGTGTCTAAGCACAGATTTGATGACTTTGTTTTTTAAATAATCTAGGAAATTAACAGTTTTAAATCTAATGAAGGGCCTAGACATTTCTGCCACCCCTGCAGAGTGCAAGGGCCATGTAGAAGCCAGAGCCCTCAGGCCTTCTCAATACCTTTGGGATCTGTTTTTGAAGCACTTTGTACTGATATTCAGGAAGTCTGTCATTTGCCCTGACCGATGTCTTTATGATTCTAATCTCCTCTAGCAGAATCAGTCTGAGGGAGGGGATAAAGAGGAAGCAATTTAAAAAATCCTCAAAACCAGGCAGTTTGGCTTTGCCAGCCTGGCCAGCCAGCCCCCAGAGCATCAAGGAAGGAAGAAAGCAAAAGTTGGGGCCTGTGGTGTTAACAGCAACAGAAGACATCTCACTCCCACAGCTTGGAGGGACCCACAGGATTGCTCCTTTGGATTCTGGTCCTCAAGGATGCTGTTCTCCCAAGCATAAAGCCAGAGGCTGGCACGGGTGTGGATCTAGGCGCCTGGAAGGCCATAAGCCTGTGGACACTGCACAGTGCTGGCCTGGGTAGTGGTGGCCAAGGCTTGTCTGATGTCTGCCTTCCCCGACACCCGTATTATTTACTGGTTTGTATCCTGGCTAGGGAAGGTGGCTCTGCCCAATGGTGAGTCTCTGGGCAAAGGAACCATAACAACCTACGCCTCCTGAAGACCTTCATTCCCACTTGCTAGGTCATCTGGCCATGGGATGCCACATACCAGCCAGGGTACGTTCCCCCTCAGGACTTGAGTTTTACCCCTTGTTTGGCTTGGCCCTCAGCAGACAGCGCATCTGAATTCTCTCCAGAGGAATGCTGTCAAGGAGGGAGCAGTGTGGCTGTGGCCAGTTCCATGCTCTCAGGAAGGAACACGGCTGCCAGACTCACTCATCCCTCGACTACCACTAGAACTGCTAAGTGGCTGCTCACAGCTCACTGCGGGGCCTCTGGGCAGACACCAGACCCAGCATTGGACACTCACCAGAGCCTGAAATGACAAGATGGGGCAAGGCAGATGTGACTTACTAACCAGGCATTTTTTGTTAGTCACAACCTTGAATGTATAAATAGCTCTCAGGCCAGGTATTGGTAACCAGCTACTAGTCTTCCAGCCCTCACTGGAGTTAGGATGACAATCCGTTTCTGTGGCCAGATTCAGGCTTTGGCTTTGTGGCTTTCCTAGAGACTAACATGCCTTAGCCTGAGGCCACACTATTTTCTTAGTGGCCCTTATGAAACCCTTTAATAAGCCCCCAGCTCCCTTATTTTCATGCTTGTCCTTTGACCTCTGCATCCCCTTCACCTGCTAATTAGTGCTTGGCCATTCAGACCCTCTGCCACCCGGTGATACCTACTTTTGATCCCGAGAAGTCGGGCTGGGCATTTTTGTTCTTTGACTGTTATCTCTGTGATCTTAAGAAAAACACTAACACTGATCTCACTGACGTGATCTTGGCTTCTTTAATCAGACTTTGTGGCTTAACGGTTTGGGGGATTTCTTAGCCCCATTCAACAAAACACCTCCTAGCCGTGTGAATTTCTGAACTTCGGCCAAGGCCAAGCGAGGGAGAAACAAAAGAATGGATTAAGGCCAGACTTTCTTGTTGGTGTCTGAGAAAACTGGAAGCTTGCTGTTAACACAGACCAGCACTTGATTTGTTGAATGTGATGTGTGACCATGGTCTGCCTGAAGGATGGCAAAGATCCTGGCAGGAGAGAATTTTTCTTTTGTCACATAACAGCAATCCTTTGTTTAGTCTGAGGGAAGTAAACACTAACTTCTAATAAAACTGTTATGCTGCAGTGGTACACAGCCATGTTTACATGTTACAGTGGTTCACAGCTCGGAGCTGTGGGTTCAGTTCTCACATTCGTTTCCCAGGACTTCCTATTCTAGCTAGGTCATAAAAACTATTGGGTTGCCCTACAGCCAGGATCCCCCTAGTGGAGGATTAAGGAAAACACGAGGCTTGGAACTGCAATTTTAATAGTAATTCAAGAATGAAACTACCTCTTAACAATCACTGCAGTGGCGGGAGAGAAGGAATCCTAAATGGGGCAAAATACTGCCCAATTTGTCTGGTTCTTGGAGGTCTGAGAGAAGCTCTTAAAGCAGCTTGGCTTGGTCACTGTCCATACTTGAAGCTGCTCCTTGACCGAACTGCATTTTGGTGGATGTGCACAGAAGGCAAATCCAGTGTGCCTGGAAACCCAACTGGCTGACCTCACTCCTCTCCCATCCTGGCAAGGCCAGAGATTCTGGTGGTTGATCAGTGCTAAGAGCTAGGCCACCCGAGCCCTGACACTGGCCACCGCCTCTGTACTTCACAGAGGCAAAAAAAGAGAACCAGAGTCCAGTGCAGCACCCACTTGCTGACAGGAGGCACAGTGCCTGCAGGAGATATCCACCCAGCCTAGGGGCTCAGAGAGAGAGACAAGCCCTAGCAGAGAAGGCGGCTCCCTGGAAGTGACTGCATGGGAAACAATCAGGGGCCCCCACTGGGTCAGAAAGGGAGCCTGAGCAGAAACGGTGAGGGTGGCCAAGCGTGCGCTGGTTTATTAACCAAACTTCATGTTCCAGACAACTTGTGACAGGTCAGGAAACTCCTCCAGGCTTGTGGCAGATGAACAGTTGCTTGATGAAAGGTTTACCGGAGCACGGTGCAGGCAGGGCTTATGAGGAAGCCAGCCAGCCTTAAAGGAGTCCTACGTGGGTCTTCTGACGAAAACATACTACACCCCCCAAAAAACAGAGCCCCACAATCAAATGCACAAAGGATGAAGAGACCCACTTGGGCCATGATGGGGGAGAAAGAGTTTTGCAGCAATTGTGGGTTTACAACGGATCTTCTGAGGGGCCAAGCCTAGGCACTCGAGGCCTCAGCTGGCCTACCAGTGAAGGCCTGAGGGTGGTGTCTTCTCATCTTTATTGCTCTCCAAGGAGAAAGGTGGGATCCGGACATCAAAATGGGAGCCATCAGGTCTCTCAAAGCGGAACGTGCCCCTGCAGGTCAGAGAAGCTGGTTTAGTCAGAGTGGGTGCTGAGGTCCTGCTGAGGATTTCAATGGGCCCATGGCTTCAGCTTCAGAGCTGTAGCAAGATGAGGTAGGCCTAGGCTCTCTTCTGCTAACTCCTGACAGGATGACTGGTCCAGAGACCCAAAAACCCCTCTTAGGCCTACATGAAAAGAAGAATCACAGCTGTCCAGATTTTGGCCCTCGTTGCACATTGCATAAATTATCCAAGTGCACTCTGAGGGTGAAGTATGAAACACTCGGGAAAAGCTACATGAGCAACTCGGTGTAGCATCAAACCCCTAGCCCGGTGGTGGTGAACCTGTGGCATGCATACTGCAGTGGGCTGTCTGTGTCACTGAGAGCTCTAAAAGGTTCTCCATCAATGCCCTAGACCTAGGTCCTCAGTCCACATCATAGAGAACCCGGAACAGGCAGTCATAAAAACAGGTAAGTTCCACACAACAACGAGTGGCAGATGCAGTTCCAGCTCAGACATGATTTGGCCCAGAGCTAACCACTGGCTCTGCACTTGCTATGAGCTCTTGAGTTTTCTGATCTAAAGCTCCGTCCATGGAATTGAGTGGTGCCTGCCCCCACACATGCCCACTTACCACATGTGCCCACTAGAGGCCTGCAGGGAGACATGGCTGCTATACTGGAACGCAGGCTGCTCTTTGGACAACACTGGCTCCTACAAGGATTCAAGCAAGATGGGTCAGGCCAAGCTCCAGGGACACAGTTTTTGTAGTTAAGAGGCCAGTTCATCATCAGTGGATGCACACCAACCAAGTGACCAGCCCAGCAGGCATTCCACAGTGGCAGTCTGCCAGCGCCGCCTCCTACACCTCAGCAGGCACTCTGCAAACTGCTGCTGGCTTAATCTCCTGGTGATCACATTACTTATATATGACCTCTATTTTAGCAGTAAGAAACAGCTTGGTAAGTAACTTGCCCAAAGTTATGCAGTAAGTACACAGCTGGAATGAGAAGCCAGACTAACTGCAGTCCTTACTCTTACTATTCATGCCTGCCAACATGGATAGGCTGGGGATTTAGCTCAGCGGTATAAGCACCTGCCTGGCAAACACAAGGTATGAGTTCAATCCCAGTACAAAAAAAAATACGTTTATGTCATATGGTCAGGTTAAAAAGTATGTTTAGTCAAAAAAATGTTTAGGTCAAAAAAATATGTTTAGGTTAAAACCTAACCTAACCTATGTTTAGGTTAAAAAATATGTTTAAGTCAAAAAAATACGTTTAGGTCATATGTTTAGGTCAAAAAAATATGTTTAGGTTAGAATGTTTAGGTCAGGGATTTAAAGAGGGCTACTTCATACACTGGGCGTGGTAGGCCACGCCTATAATCCCAGCACTCGGGAGGCTGAGGCAGGAGGATCATCACGAGTTTGAGACCACCTGGGCCACAAAGTGAGCTCAAGGCCAGTGAGCTGCATAGTGAGACCCTGACTCAAGAAGACCAAAAAAAAAAAAACCAAAACCCATGGATCAATGCTTGTTGGATATGGGCCCCGACACTAATACTTCTTGCAACCTTATTTCTCAGACAACAGAGGAAGGTAGGCAGGGAGACAAAATTGCATCTCTTCAAGCACCAGCAAAAGAAACATAGCGTAGTGTGCATGTGTATAATTCCAACACTCGGGGCTGAAGTAGGAGGATCACTGCAAGTTCAAGGCCAGCCTAAACTGCATAGTAACACCCTGTCTCAAAAAGACAATCAATCAGCAGCAAAGGAGCAAACGAGTGTATATACTGCTCAACCAAAAGTATACGAGCTTGGACTTCAGACTCACTTGGACTGAAACCCCAGCCCTGTCACTGCTAGCAATGAGACTACACGTTCACCAAGTAGCTTCTCGGTCACTCTCCTCTGTGAAATACGTCGTAGGCAATCTGTGTCTCAGGGATGCTGTAAGATTTCTAACCCAAGACAACCCAGTGTGTTCACACAGTGAGTCTCTGTCTGTCTGTAACTACAGAAGGAAGTAAACTACACAAAGCCCCTCGGGCCGCTGGGTAGGACCCGGCCTGGTGATACTCACCCTGCCCACCACCCCTCGGCCTCGAACTGTCTCCAAGGTACCCGAGAGACTAAATATCCTCCAGTGCCGCTCCCGGAGCTGTACCACATCACTGTCCAGATTCTCCAGGCGGATACAATAGCGCCACTGTAAGAGAAGGGGAGAGTCCACATTCACAGCAATCAGACCCTGAGGTGGCCCAGCTAGAATTCTGTAGAGCAGAGGCAATAAAGGCTGACACCTGGGTACACAGGCTCCACCTCCCCCGCCTGACCCAAGCCACTCCTGAGTGCCCGTCTGTGTCCTCAGGAAAACACTCACCCAGTAGACGTGGGAATTTTGGGCTTCCTGGGGGAAGAAAAACACAAAGAGTTTAAGTTCTGAAAGGCAAGACCAAGTCTGTCTCCACTGACATGTCTCAGAGAAGTCCAAGCATTCCAGGAAGGCTGTGAAGGCAGGACTATGCTGCAGACATGTGCGAGGTGACGGTGATGGAACCATGACCGACAAGCCCACAGGGTGGCACCCTCCACGTGCACTCCTGGTCTCAGTCCTCCCTGTCCTGTCCAGACTGCCAACAGAGCTGGAAGCCAACCACAACCCGCCACAGGCCCCTCCCCTTTCTCACCATGCGCCACCCTCTCCCTGCCAGTGCTGGCCCCCACCGTGGCTGCCAGGCCCCGTCTTCCTCCACCCTCCCAGTGTCGCGCTGCAGTACTTTTGTGTGGAGCTTGACCTCACCCCTAACCATGAGCTCATGGAAAGCAGGCATAGTGTCCATTTCTCAGGCCTGGCTCAGAGTGAGGCGTAACAACAATGTGGCTGCTATATAAAAAGTGTGAAGATAGCCCCACACAATTTTCAGCAAGTATGCGGACGTTCTTCATAAGCAAAGCTCCTTCTGAGCCCAAGGAAATGAAGAAGAGCAGGGATGGAGGACTCCTTCCTGGGACCTGTGGGTCCTGATGTGAGCCACTGCCAAGCTACCCAACGCAGGAGCACTTAGGCGCAGAACCACAAGGACATTAGATTTAGACCTCCCACCAGGACTCACACTGGGGACGTGACCCAGAATTTCAGGCCTAGCCCTGCAGGGAGAGGTACAGGCAGGACACATACCCGCATGCCCATGTAGAAAGGGATGACAGTGACACGGATGTTCTCAGTTGTCTCCCTGTGGACATCAGATAGCTCTAGCCAGGGGTGGTTCTTCTCTTGCCAGGCCCGTAGAGTTTCCCGAGCCACAAAAGGGGGTGCTAGAACAAGAGCCAACATGTCAGTGCAGGCCAGAGCTCAGGGCGCTGTACTCATTCTCCAACTGCCCCTCCGAGAAACCCCTTCCCAGTGGTGGCCCAGGTAAACAGGACACACACAAAGCAAAACCAAGGCTGCAACCTCGCCTGATGGTGCACACCTATAATCCCAGCACTCAGGAAGCTGAGGCAGGAGGATTGCCATGAGTCTAAGGCCAGCCTGAACTACACAGCAAAACATTTCCTCAAACAAAGAAGCAAGGCTGGAAGAAGGCACAGAGCACTCTAGGATAACCTCTGAGGGTCAGTACAATCCCATGGGAAGGAAAATGGACTGCGAGTTAATGGCCCTGGTTTTTACCTCCAACTGTTGCTACCTGGCAACTTTTGAGTCATTGCTCATCATTCCCAAGCCTGAGTTTCTATCTCTGTAAGCTAACAGGAGGCTGGAAAGGTGCTGGAAAGAAAGACAGCTGTGACACTGCTTCTGCAGGCCTCTCCTGGAAGGAAGGGCCTCCCATTCCCGCCTCCCTTGTGAGACAGATTACCTTTTGTCTGGTCATACAGAAGAAACCTTTCAAAGAGTTCATGCTGGATGGGAACCTGGTCGGTGGAGGTGTAGGGGAGGATGTCTTCATGGCTGACATAGTCCAGGCCTGCACAGAAAGTGAAGAGTGAGGCTCACACACAAGAGAAAAAGAGGAACAAGGAGGAAAAGAAACATTTCTGGGCCTTGCCCAGGATGGGTGACCCCAGTAACACACCTGACAGCATCAAAACCTCTCCCTGCAAGTGATAGGACATCAGAATCCTCTCCCAGGCACACACCAGTCCCCTTCCTCAAGTCATCATTCAGATGCTAACTCCTCACCTGGAATGGCATAGAGGGCCCGGCTGTCATCATGGTTAGCCAAGAAGGTCACAGCTTCTGTCTGAGATCTCTGAGACTAAGGTATAAAGAACATCAGTGGCTTTCTTGGCTACTGTCCAGTCCTGAAACCCTGTGGCCCAGGACTGATATGGGCCATTTGACCCTCTCCCCACTCCCTGTGACCCCACTGGTTTTCCATGGAGAAGATCCCCAGGCCCAGCCATCCTGCTTACTTACTATATGTGGACAGTCTCGGGCATCAATCAGCACCTGATAGTAAGTGTGCGTTTTGCCTTTCACCTCCTTGGAGCCGTGGCCAGCAGGATTCTCTGCTCTGTGGGTTGAGAGAAACCCAAGACCATCCTGAAAGAAGCAGAACCTGTGCCTTACTTAGCTCCCGACCACCCCCTCACCTAAAACAGCTGCTTCCTGATGCTTTCATATCTCGGGCACCTGATCAGCAACACCCAGCCTGACAGCTGGCTCACCAGGGGGACAGCGGAGGCCGGGGGCTGTGGGCCATCATCTGCCTTACTCTCCAGACGCCTCTTGGAAGGAGGCCCATGTTGAGAAAATCCAATTGCCATCCAGTCCCCAGGGCACGAAGTACACTACCACTCTCACATCCCAATCATTTAATGGAGCTATTTCTTTTCTTTTTTAATGTACTCTAGTGATGATGTGAGAGTAAGTGAAAGATTCCAACTAAATCATCAAGAAACCAAGATGACTAAGCCCTCAATGTCCAGTGGGGTACTTAATGAAAATGGGAAGTAGTCTCTCTAGGGAGACCTAAAGGGACCCTCTGGCTTAAAATCGTCCCTCGCACTTAGCACCTTCGTCTGCATGGACATCAGTGCCAGAGAAGTGCTCTGAGCCTGTTTCTAAGGCCCAGAAGGATGCCACCGTCCCCCATGAGACCCTAATTACATGTATCTGTGATAGGTTGTGCCACCTCCTGAGGCCACTGTGGGCCTAACAGCAAGGACTTACTTTTCTGAAGCTGCAGAAGCCACATCCCGGTCATACAGTCTGGCCTGCCAGGGAAACAGGACCACACCTCGGTAGCCAAAAATACTATGAAGAAAAAGCTAGGAGTAAAGAGAGGCCTCCGTAAGTCCACAGTCTAGTCTGTCCAGCCAGGTGAGCCCTCACCATGAAGGTCACGCTGAGCCTTCAGCGCAAGGTCTCACCACCTTTTCTCTTGATCTCCAAACAAACTTGGGAACACCACATACTCTGTTCACTGGCTGACTACATTCATCCATCCCTCTGATCACAGCTTTGGCCTTTAGGAAGCCACCCCTGGCCACCCCTCCACATCAGAGAGCCACTGACTATTCACATGGCATTAATCCCTTTTTGGAATATCAACTCCATGACAAAACCAAGTCTACTTGCTTTCTGCATTAATATATACTATCTGGTCCATTATAGGTGTACAAAAAAATTGAATAAACAAAGTCTTCCTTAAATACAAAGGGCCTCAATCTATCCCAGTAGACCTGGTACAAAGTTAACAAAAAGAGGCTCATCTCTAGAGCTTAGCACACTGTAATCAATTTGTCGATGAAACATCAAAGGTTTGCTTTTCTGAAAGTTCTCTCCACTGACTCCACACCATCTACTATGTGACAGGAAATCTTCAGCAACTTCATTTTCTCTTCTCTACACTAACAAACAGTTCCTCTCTGTACTAACTTGGAAAAAGAACCCACTAATATATCAAATGCATTAAAATCCAGGGAAACAGAAACTTTATCTTAACAACTTTGATTTTTACCCAGCACCAAATACTAAGATGGATTGGTGGTAGGAATGTGGCTCAGTGGTAGAGCACTTGCCTAGTACCGTATGTACATGGGTTCAATTCTCAGCATCACAAAAAAAAAAGAAAAAGAAAAAGGAATACTCAGAAAAATGAACCATATCATTCAGAACTGTGACCAAATGTGACTCTGTTCAAAAGCTGATTTGAAGATGAAGGCTAACTTGGCCCAACACTTACCTGCCCGGTCTCATATTTTCCATTTTGTTTCGGTACCTCAAACACACCAACTGTTTCCAACACTTTGCCCTCTGCTCGGTTTCTGATTAGGAAGGAAAAAATAAGCAGAAGAAACGCTCAGTGGGTAATGATTCTTTTTTTCTTTCTCCCCTTCCCCCTCACCCCTGTCCCCAACCCCCACTGTCTCACTGTGTAGTTCAGGCTGTCCTTGAACTTACCATTAGAGCTCAGGTTGGTCCTGAACTCCCAGTGACCCTCCTGCCTCAGTATCCCAAGTGGTGAGATTATAGGCAGGCACCACCACACCCATTCCTAAGCAGATCATGATTCTTATCCATCAGAAAAAATAATCTCATAGGATATTCATGAGCCAGGACAATGGCACCAGAGAGGTTTGGGGCAGTATGGCCAGCTGAAGCAGATGAGGGGCCTGCCAAGCCACAATAGCCCAAAACTGCTGCCTTTCCTCTTCTGAGGGCAGGTCACAGGCTGCTGCCTGGTGGAAACCTTCCCAGTCTCCCAGTAATAGATCTGACTGCTCCGAACTCACTCACTGCTCTCTTTCCTTCGTACTCCTTGTATCATGCCCTCATGCCCCGCTTAAGCTACCCTTTTCACCATTTCTTCTTTAACCCACTATCCTCACGTCTGACAGCAGTTTAAATGTCTTTCTCACTCTGTATTTCAGTTATTTGTGTCTGTCTTATCGCCAACAGAAACTATAAGTTCCCAGGGAGCAATGCCTGTCTTTGGTTAGCCTGTGATGTCCTCAGAGCCTAGTGTAAAAGATATGCTCAAAAAATTCCTGATTTGTATCACAATTCCATGTCTACCTCCCCTCCAAACTATTGTTCTTGACCTGCCCTTAAGGACCTAAACATGGTAACAGACTCTCTACTGTACTCCATGCATTCCACTGAGTCCTGCAGTCTCTCAATACAGTTCTGTTCAGATTCACATCAGTTTTCTTATGGGCCCTAAATTGTAGATGACTATTATCTCTTCCAAATATCAGTGTACTATCTCAGCCTCTGTAAGGTCAGCTCTGTCAGTTACCTCTCTGAACAGTGCTGTTCTTTCTAGGGGACGTTCAAAGCACTGTTACTCTGTTTTGGACGTGCAAACTTGATTCATTGGTCCCAGCCTGATCCGCATGTCCCATACCCAGTGGCACTGTTCACAGCAACACCGTGCCTCAAATCCCTTGCTCCAAGTCACACAGAGAAACCTGGGACCCAAAAGGGCCCACACTCAAGTCGACTTGTTTCCTACCTCTAACATCTTTATGAGGGAGGCCGTGACCCGACAGGGGCTGGGGACTGAAGTCAAAAGCTCTCGGGCTGCACTAAAAAGGCTGCCCACTAAGAGCGGACTGGGAACCTGAGCTGGGGAGCGTTGCTAGCCCCCTTCCAAGGCTGCCCTGCACGGCCAAGCTCTGGGCCGCGCTCCCTGCCCTGCTCCTGGCACATGTCCCGGGCACAGCACGTCCGCTCCCTGCTCGGGACCCTCTCCCAGGTCCAACTCCGGTCACCCTCGGACGACCCGGCCTCCTACCCTCCTTACTGGCCACGAACACGATCCCCAGGCTCCGGGCCCGGTCCCCGCGCCCCCTCGCTCCGTGTCTCACCGAGACGAGAGATGCCTTTGCGTAGTCGTAGTCGTCGCAGATGGGAAGGCCGATGCCCCCCCTGCGGCACAGAGCGGCCTTGACCCTCGGGCAGCGGTCAGCGACCGGGACCACCAGCGGCTGCCCACGGTCAGGGCCCGCCGGGCCACACAGGCGGCCATGTCCGGACCGAGCGCCCGCCGGGTTGCTGACACAGAGCCCGACCCGCGGCCCGGCGGCGCCCCGCCCCCGCCCCACACTGCCCAGCGCCGCGTCCCCGCCCCCTTGGCCTTGTGCCCTGCCTCGCACCGCCCCTCAACTCTGAGCTACTTCCGGTGCACACCCGGAAGTCCGAGTTTGGGGAATCACCTGACCCTAGAGCGGGCTAGGTATGGCGTCTTCGTTAGTGGTAGGTGAGCGTCTGGTGCGCGCTCTGGGGCCTGGCGGGGAGCTAGAGTCAGAGAAGCTGCCCCGGAAGCTGCGGGCCGAGCTCGAGGCCGCTCTGGGAAAGAAGCACACGAATAGTGATAGTCCCGGTGGTCCCCGACGCTTGGTTTCCTTCCGTCTGATCAGAGATCTGCACCAGCATCTCAGAGAAAGGGGTGAGCCCATCTCCATTGCGAGATCGCCCCTTTGTTTCCAGATCTACTCCCTCCTGAGAAATTGTCCCTCCCGTTCCCGTGCCTGCGGTGTACTTATGTGGCCAACCCAAAAATCTCTTCATAAATCCCAGGACCACCCACTCGTTTCTCCACTCGTTTGTCGTGGATGACAAAATTTACTTGCGTTGTGCAGACTTTTCTGAATCTCGTCTTGCCCATATCTGGGCCTGGAGAAAACCGAGGTTCCAACCTAATAACTGCCAGGTTCAGTTTCTTCCTTTTTTCACCACAGTAGGAAGCAACTTAGCGTACTGAGCTTGTCCTGTTTGGGAATTTGGGTTTCTTGCCATCTCAAAAGCAAGAGTGATAAAATTTGATAACTTTAAGATAGCCCGACAAAATCTACCTTGAAAGATCTGAAGTAGAAGTAGTGTGTGAGAACTAATCTTGGATCTGTCTGGTAATTCCCCTTGAAGAAGTCATTTCTTTTCCCTGAGCTTCAGTTTTCTTATCTTTAAAGAAAGACAGACAGACTTGGAGCTAAAATGTTTTGCCAGGATTTGCATAGCCCAGCCAGAAGTGCAAAGTAGACTGCTTAACTGCCAGAAGTAAAAAGAACCTTAGAAAGAGATGATCTCATCTAGTATTTAACATCACTATGACCTAACCCAGAGGCAAGGTATTAGGTGTTGGTGGTCACTTTGTCAGGGTAAAGTGACAGTTAAAGTCACTACGCAGCATTAGAAAGTAGGTAGAATTTTCCCGAGTTTAAAAATCATCCTTGGGATAGGTTGACATAGGGATGGTCGGGTTTTATTTTGATAGACCCTTTACTGATCTTAATCTTTCAACCTCATTTCAGTGGGTCACTATGTGGAAACAATTTTTCCCCAGGTTCCACACTGTATCTTCATGAGCTTTTAGAAGGCAGTGAAATCTATCTCCCAGAGGTTGTGAAGCCTCCTCGGGTAAGTACAGGATATGTTTGTGAGAGTGGTTATTGAGTTGGACGTCAAATTTATTAATCGAGTCTTTGGGCTTAAAATTTTTTTTTTTTTTTGGATGAGTAGAATATATTTATTGAGAGAAAGCTTCTGTCTAAAGAGAGACAGAAGGGGTCCCGAGCGGGTTGCCGAGGACCTTGTATTTTCCAGGGACTTTGATAGAGCAAAATCATGAGATTAGATGGCTCAAAGGTGGGGAAAATGGGAATTTGCAAAGTGGGCATAAGATGATCCAGACTTAATCCCTAAGGATTATACTTAAGGGTGTGCTTGCATTTGTTTTGAGATCTGGCCCACAGCAAGAGGTGTGTGTCTTCTGTTTTGAGATCTGGCCTGCAGCAAGAGGTGTGGGTCTCCACGGTCATCAGACATCTGGTCCTCTGTGCCAGCTTCCTCGAGGGCCTAGCCCTGTCTGACTGCCTATAATATTTCTAACTGGCTCAGCTGCCTGTAACATTCCCCCCTCTAAAGAAGTAACCCAAACTGCCTTGAGCGGGTAATGGGTGATAACCGAGCTGCTTCAGGCTGAACAGGGTCCCAGAGTTTGAACGGCAGTCGTAGGTACTTCCTTAGAGATCCTGTCTAGAGGCTCTCGATAGACACCTGGCATTTTTATCTTGGATATGTGCACAGCTTTAAGTCTAAACGAGTCCCAGTCCAGAGTCTATGAAACAAAAAGAAAACACTCACTTCCGTCCAGTGATCTCAGTGGAAGACCTCCAAATGATACAGGGGAATGAAACTCCCGACCTACTATGTCCTCGAGTTTGTGTTCTCTAAAATTGAAGAACGAATTTTAGGAACAACAGAGGTAATGAGTAGAATATATTTATTGAGATAAAGCTTCTGTCTGAAGAGAGGCAGAAGGGGTCCTGAGTGGGTTGCCCCGGGCTTGAAAATTTGTTTTAAATCTTCAGGCTCTAGGATGAGGGAACCTTTTGTATTTGACAGCTTTGGGAAACTTATATCCAAAAATCAGTTTCCGAAGCAGTGGAGGCCAGGGATATAGCTCAGCAGCATAAGGGCCTGCCTGGCAAACACAAGGCCATAAGTTCAATCCTGGGCACCAACAGGAGGAAAAAAAAAAAAGAGTAGTTTAACAATCCAAAGCAGTGGACATATGACTGGCAGGCACATGGGTCTCTGTGCCCCTTGGAACAAATGACTATGACCTACTTTCTAGCAAGAAATATGTGGAAGAATGTCCTTTTCATGTGATTCTTCTGCTCCAGAACCCAGAGTTAGTTGCCCGACTGGAGAAGATTAAGATACATCTGGCCAATGAAGAATATAAGCGGATCACACGCAATGTCACGTGTCAGGTATAAGTCTGCTTTTAAGTACATGGACTGATTACCCCTAAAAACAGGACCCTGTCCTAGAAAAAAGTATAGGGGAAAGAAATAACATAAGAACTTGGTTTGTATACTATTCTGGGACCATAGGAGTGCTGTACCACATATAAACTAAATATAATTCCCAACTTATTCACTGAGACTATTGGCTTATAGATGATTAAGTCTTAAATCATTGAAGATGTAGGGATGAGCCTTGGTGTATTTTTTTCATAATATAACTCCTTACTATTTGCTGATGTGCTCCTTCCCTGAACCGGAAGAACAACAGATGGGTATTAGGAACTTATGTCTTCTCTGGAATGCTTGATTTATGGTGCAGAAAAGAGGCACACTGATTCTAGACAAAGGAATCCATGGAGAACGCAGAGTTTATTAAGGAATAGAGAGGGCTGAGCCAAGACCAATAAATGGGAGCTCTCTGGACTACCCTTGAGCTGCTTCTGTTCTGAAATTGTCTGCTTTTGCATCTGCTTTTACCCAGAATTCTCGGCATGGTGGGACTCTCAATGACTTGGGAAAACAAGGTAAGATACTAGGAAACCAGGCTGCTAATGCCTCCCCCTGAAATGGGTTGTGACATTCCTTCCCACCCCAGCATTCTGAACTAAAGGCTGAGCTATTCAGACACGTTCTTTTAAGGCAACACGGTTGATTGAAGTAAGAGAGCTTCCTGGAGAATGCTGACCTAAAGGTTTCTCCTCTGGGCTTCTCCCTAAAGTGAGATCAGTGAAGGCTCTGGTCATCACCATCTTCAACTTCATTGTGACGGTGGCAGCTGCGTTCGTCTGTACTTACCTTGGAAGCCAGTACGTCTTCACAGAAATGGCCTCAGTGAGTAGCCATTGGGCAGGCAGAGGGCTGCAGGTGTTAGTAGGAAAGGGAGAACGTATGTGAAAGTGCCTTGCATAGGTAAGAAATTGAGTGCGTATTTATGCAGTGAGCAAGGAGAACATTTGAGCCCTTCAGCATTTTTGGAGTGGGTAGTAACCCCAAGAGAATCCAGGACCCCTTCGCCTTCCCCCCATTTTAGGGGCTGGTTTGGGAGTTCTGTATCACCTAAGCTTACTTCTCTTCCCTAGCGTGTGCTGGCTGCATTGATTGTCGCCTCGGTGGTGGGCCTCGCTGAACTGTATGTCATGGTGCGGGCAGTGGAAGGCGAACTGGGAGAGCTGTGACTGATGCTTCATCATCAGAGTCTGCAGAAGGTTTGGGATCATCAGGCTTCCAACTGCCAATCAGTCACTCAGTCGTCCCGTGAGACTTCTTGTACTCAGCCTTAGTTAGAGGACCAAACCAGGCCACCTGCTGTTTCTGTGAGGAGTCCTGTTTTCTGTAAATTTCCAGAATGAGCAGTGGAGGAGATTCAGACGATACCTCTTTTAAACTAAAAGAACTGGTCTCTTGGCATCTTTTCCTGAACCCATTGCCCATCTGCCCCTTCTCCAGTCCATTCTGAGCATTGCCAGGACTTGGCTTTTTCCATCAGGAATAAAAGGAATCCAGGCCTCCCCAAAAGTAAGACCATACTCCCTGGAACTTGGCCTAGTGCTCGTGCGTTGGACCAGGGCGGTAATTTTGAGAGCCAAAGCCACCAAGAAAGCTTCGTCTCTGCAGTGTATCCTGGAAGGAGAACTGATTAGAGCACAGATACCTAGTAAGAGAAAAGCAGATTGGTACAGAATGGTGGAACTGGAAGCCAAGCAGCTTCTGTTTTGGACAGGGAAATGGTATCAACCCCCTTTTCCAGAAGGCAGAACAGAACCAGAGGGATCAAATAACCAGCTGTGATCCTTCTGTTAAGTTTACCCAAAGACTCTTACAGTGTCTGGATGTCTCTGTGTAATGTTAACCTTCTGAAAACCTAAGTGGTGTGATGATAGAATTTCCCTATTTAAGCCACTTAAAAAGGTGTCAGCCCCAGTCACTTATCCAATAAATATTTATTGTGTCCAATTGTATTCTTATTTGAAACGTGACAATACAGAGCACAAAGATTTGCATACTTCTGAGACTCACATCTGCTAACTGTAGAGTTGTCTTCCTCTTCATTGTGTTCATTCACTGTACATAATCCTGTAATCTTTGTTTTTTCCAAAGCTGTTTTCTGTTTTTATAAATCATACACTCACCGAGGATTTAGCTCAGTGGCATAAGCACTTGCCTGGCAAGCTAGGTCGTGAGTTCGATCCCCAGTACCAAAAAATAAATAAACTATATACTCACCAGCTTGATAAACATTTTCTTAACAAAATTTGCCAGTGTCTGTTGGTTGAGAGAAGCGCCAGCTGTGAGGAAATGTGAGTGGCATTTTACGGCATCCTGGTAAGTGAATGGTGGAGGACTGAGTGGAATGCCAAACGGAGGCCTTGTGGGGATTTGCGGCCGTTCCATGTCTGTCTGCACTCTGGGCTCCACTGGCATGTAGCCTCAAGTTTCCACACACCCCAACCTGAACACCTGATGTTAGGTCAGAAGGTGTTCATATGTAAAAGACATTTTAACTTTATCAGAATCTCAAGCAGATTCCCACCCTGGGGAGGAGCAATCTCACAATGAAATCGAAATTTATCCCCCCTCGCCATTGATTAGGATGGAGTTTTCCACTGGACTCATCTCCCTCCTTGCAAGTCCACAGGTTTCCGTGGCATTGAGCCCTTACTGTGGACATGGCACTACTAGCATCTGGTGATAAAGAGCAAAAGACCTGGCTCCTGTCTAGTAATGACGAAATAGCCACTGTGTGAGGAAGGTTCCAACTGCAGAGGCAGAGTTGGGCTTAGAAATCAGGTGTCCTCCTGTTCTTTGCAGAGAGGGGAACTCTGCCTTAGCCACTTCCTCTGAGTTTACCATGCTCTGTCGTACACCCTGGGTCCAAGGAGTGCTTGGCAGGAGGTCAGAGGAATGAGAAGTCTGAGGCCTCAGCCTCCTGGCTGGAGCAGCAGACAAAACTAGCATTTATTGAGTTTTACAATATGCTACATATGTAAAAAATTTCTATTTTGGGCGTAGAGTTTGTTTTTGAAACAGGACCTTGCTATGTAGACAGGCTGACCTTGAACTCACTGTGTAGCTCAAGCTGGCCTCAAACTCCTAGCCGTCCACCTGCCTCAGCCTCCCAGTGCTGGGATTAAAGATATGCACCACTCATGACCAATTTAAAATATTTCTAAAATGAGGAAGTATTACCATCCTGCCTTTCAAGCTCAGTAAGTTTCAGAGGGTTTCTGCTTGTATCACAGAGCTAGTGTTTGAATCCAGCACAGACTGATCACGAACATCTTTTCTCCCCAAAGCAGAGCTACCCCAGAGGTGGAGGCATCTGGAAACATTGGGACCAGCACAGTACCAGCAGGAGCTCCCACCCACAGGGTCTGTCAGAGCCTAAGCCCTTCAGTTAACCATCCCTCCATTTAATCCCAGCAGAAGCCTGGGTAAAACCTCCCACCCAGTCTGTATGGAACCTGGCCCTATTTAGGGATTAGGTGCCGGAAATAAATTTCCAAGGCAAATGGTCCTTGTCCCCGTTCATTTGCAGTACACAACAATCCAGATTAAGGTACAGAGTTGGGTTTTATTTAGAGATTAGTTGGTATTACAGATGAGGATACCAAAACCCATTGTTGCTCGACCCCCTCCACCCCAAAGCTACAGGGTCCCCACAGACCCACGTCAGAGAACAGCTAATATGATCTTTGTGAAAATTAAATCACCCTAAGCCCCGGCTTCTATTTCTACTTTATTGCTTTCATATCACTGCCCTTCAGATCCATAGCAATTAATTGTCCAGGTGGCAGGAGGTCAGGAGAGGGCCCTGAACTATAAAACAGTGGGTCCCCAGCAATCCAGATTTGGAGCAGCGCTCAGCTCCCACTCACTTAGCAGTTAGTTAGGCAATGGCCTAAATGGCCCTCATCAAACTGGCTGCCCCTTTTTTAAGGGATGAGAATCAGGAACCAGATGTAGTAGTTGAGGGAGTAACATAACCTCCTACCAAGATAGGGGCACCTACCCCAGGGAAGGTCAGGGCGTGGAGTGGCAGGAGCCAGGCCCCAGTCACTGCAGGTGACTGCACCTCGGCTGGCCTGGAGGCCAGTGGAAGGGTGCTAAATCTGTATTAGGAGAACTTTGTATAAATGTAGGGGTGGGAGTGTTACAGGAGGAGGGAACCTTACAAATTCTGCCTCAGGGTTAAGAGTGATCCATGTTGGTGACAATGGCTGAGGCATAAAGAAGATCAGACAGGCTGCCCAGGGAGGTCTGAGGAGTGGCTCGTTCCAAAGAAGGGTGGGCTCCTGGAACCCCAGCTGGTCCCCGTTGGGCTGCAACTTTAGCCCCTGGCCAGCCCTGCCCTAGACCCCAGATGGGAGCTTTACAGGAAGCCTGCAGACATGGCGAGGCACGGTGAGCTGCACTGGTGACAGGTAGAGGCTGGCCCACCATTTGGGGCTCCCAGGGATGCTGGGGGGTATCTGGAAGAGAACAGCAGTTCTGGGGACACTCAGGCCTGGAATCGAGTCCTCCTGGCTTCCTGTGCTTGATTCTCTTGGCCCTCCGGTTCTGGAACCACACCTGGTAGGGAAGGCACAAGCGTCTCTTCTGGCTCCAACAACCCCTCCCTGCGCCGAGGAAAACAACCTGCTGGTGGGATGCTGAGGAGAGGCTGCAGGTCATGTGTTCTGAGGGGATGTCACAGCTCACCTGTATCTTGGCCTCAGGCAGGCAGGTGACTCGGGCCAGGTGCTCTCGAGTGCCGATGTCAGGATAGGGCCATGCTGCAAACACCCGCTCCAGCTCCAGCAGCTGCCCAACACTGAAGGTGATCCTCTTTCTCCGGTGTGGACCCAACTCATTGGCACGGTCTGTGGCCCGGGCTGGGAGTGAAGCCAGGACTTCCTGTAAGCAGCTGTACCTAGCCGCAGAGCCTTCCACAGATCCTGCAAGCTTACACCCCACCCTCTCCAGCCTTCCCCACCATAGTTTGCCCCCTCCTTGCCCTTGCCCACCCTCTTCCCACTGGGTCACCTGCTGAAGATGCCTCCATAGGGCTGGCCATGAGGCTGGCAGAGGGCAAGGAGCCAGAGGGCCATGCCCAGGCTGTGCCCACACCACACCCATCTGCTGAGGGCTTTATGCAGCTGAGTGGCTAGTCCCACCCCCAGGAGAGGCTTAAGAGTCCAGCTGAAGCAAATCACAGAAGTCCAGGGAAAAGGGGGAGGCCAAGGGCAGGATCAAGGCTGATAGCGCTGCAAGTGAGGTAAATCTGAATGTCCCCGCCCCTTCTGAGCTCCACCCAGGGAGCTGGTGCCCCAGCCTCCAGCTCACACCTCAGCCTCTGGCAGCCTGTTCATGCTCTTCTAAACGTCATGAAAACCCCTTCCAGGAAGCCACAGAAACATTTCCAGTGCTCCAGGTCTTTGGCTGCCCTCTCTGGAGCCCTCAGTGCCCTGGTCCTGGCTGCCTTCAGGGGAGAGTGCGTGGAGTTCTATACCACAACCCTAGGACTGGCCAGTGAAGCTAGACAGGATAGGAAGAATGATTGAGGGGGATGGGCAGGAGCCACCAGCTCTCAGCACAACTGGGGAACAGATGTCACTACCAGATCGTCCTTGGGGCTGCTCTGGCTCTTTGCTTGCATCTAACCAACTCTGGTCACTCAAGAGCCCAAATGGGTTTCCTGAGGTCCCACTGGCACCACTGGGGGATTAAGAAAGATAGTTACTTATACAGTTCTCATCTTTGGAAGTCTTCTGGGCTGCTTTGCTCAGGAGGAATTTTCTTTCAGTCCTGTCCTGCCATATCTCTCCAGACCTCAGCCTGAAACCCAGGACAGAGAGCTCAGAAAAGGGCTCACCAAGGGGTAGTTTAGAAGGAGCATGGCAGCTGGTCCCTTGAGTGCTTAAAAGCTATCTGGATTTCAGACTCAGGGTAGGAAGAAAAACTGAACAAGAACTCTTATGATTTTTTACCCCATCTCTCCCAATCAAGACCCTAGTCAATTTCAGGAGCAAAGCAAATCTCACTGGGAAAGGGGTGGCTTGGTGACATCTGCCATCATCAGTGTCTTGAGTGGCTGCTTAGCCACTAGTGGGGTGTTAGAGGCCACTAGGCTCAGGAGGAAGAGTCACTCTCACAAGACCCTCCCAAAGCCCATTTCTGGTTCACAGTCATAACCCCATCCAGACAGCCTAGCCCTGCCTCTATGCAGGGGTTCCAGCCCTCCTGAAGCAGAAGTAAGATTCACCCTCCTCCCTTATCAGAGGATCTACCCATGAAAAGCAACTCATCAAAGATGTCTAACCAGCTGTTCCACTGCCTGAGCCCAGCATGAGATGGACACAGCGAGGCTCTTCCATCTTTCTCCCCTCAAACTGCCCTTACAGCCTACTTCCCTTCCTTTACCCAGGCAGGGGTCTGCCTACCCCAGTTAACACAGAAGTCTCAAACTCAGGGCCAAAGGCTCTTTATTAGGCTGAGAGGAGCAAGCTGAAGGGGGGAGCTATAGAGTCCCAGCTGTGTGGGCTCTAACTTCTACTTGAGGCCTGGGGGTGGGCACCCCAGCCAGTACTGAGCAATGGGGCGTGGGTAGGGAGGGTCCACAGTGTCCACTCGGCGTGTGCGAAGGTTAACTCGGTAGTACTTGTCTGAAAGAGAAGGAGGGGGTGTGTAAGACCCAACCTGAACCTGCCTGCTCTTGGCCTGAGAAAGGAGACCCCCCCAGAAGGGAAAGTGACCATCTACAATGCCACTGCTATGGAGCTAGGCTCCTGGCCTAGCCTCCTGGGGCCACTGCCTGCAGACTGTGGTCAGCCCATGAGGATCAAGGCTAGCGAGGGAGGCCAGACCAGCTTCGGGGAGGCAGAGGCTCCCACCTCCTGAGAAGAAATAGACGCTCTGAATGGGCTCGCAGGTGGCAGGCACAAGCCAGCTCATGTCAGAGTCATCATAGTTGTAGGTCTCTTCACTGGAGAACAAGGACAGCAAGAGAGAACGGGACTGCCGCGGGGAGTTCTGGCCACGGCCGCGGCTGCGGCCGCGGCTGCGGCTACCACGGGAGCGGTAGCGTTTGCGGCTGCGATGTCTAGACTTCTGCTTCTTGGCCGGGGGAGACTGGAGCGCAGAGCCTGAGACATAGATGTGGCCAGGCATGACAGCATCCACCTTCCCAGGCACACCGTGCCAGTCTCGGCTGATGAACTGGGGCTCTCTGACACCACCTGTGGCAGAGAAGAGGTTAAGGGGGGACTTTAAAGGCCCGGGCCCTGCCCTCTCCAACAGAGCCTTTAGAACTCATTGGCTACGCCTTGCCACAGCAAAATGGTGGCAGAGCCCAGGTCGTTTTTCAATGTTTTTTCCTGTGTCCTCCCTTCACCGTATCCAGGACATCTCCCCAGACCCCAGGGCACAGTAGCCTCTCGGCCACAGCCCCTCCCCCTGCTGGCTGTGCTAGGCAAAGTCCAAACTGAGGGGGTCAAAGTGGAGCCAAGCCTCCCCACAAAGGTCAACAAAAGCAAAGTCCAGTTTGAGCAAACAGCTCTTGATCAATAGCCCACTGTCACAACCCCCTCTAGACAGCCCAGACCTACCTTTGCCCAGGGGGTTCTAGCCCTCCTGAGACAGAAGCAAGGCTTGCCTGCCTCCCTTACCGGAGGATCTGCCCCAGAAAAGCAGCTCAAAGATGTCCTCCCAGCTGTTCCGCTGCAGCAGGGCAAAGTGCTCAAACACAGCCGACAGGGAGCTGCCTTCACACTCCTCCTGGCTGGGCTGGTGCTGGAACTCGTACTCCCAGTACTGTTTCCCTGGGGAAATCCGGAGGGTGGGCCTGAGCAAGGCTGGAGGGCCCAAGGGCTGCTGAAGCCAGAAGCTCCCAGTGCAGGGCAGGGCAAATATGCTGGGATCTGTCCCCAAGGAATCATGGAAGGAAACCAAGCCCCTTCACTATTGTATCTACCCATTCTCTTCCCACCCCCTGAGTACCCTTGAAGAAGTAGACCCGCTCCCGGCCACTGTAGCTGTGGGCAGGGAGCGCCAAGGTTGCATCCACATTGTCCGGGATGCCACTGAAGCCTTCAGAGATGTTTCGAGGGAAATCTGGGTCCAGGACACCATCATCAAAGCGCCAGTACTGGCTACCCTAAGAGGCAGGGAAGATGCAACGGAGTGAGGAGCTGAAATGTAGATGTGACCATCCATGGTTGTGTACACAGATGGGCCCAGACCTTAGGCAGTTGTCTGCAGCTCCAGGCTTACTAGTGAGGACCTGGAGCCTCCGCCTAATTTGTCCTCAGAGCACCAGCCAGATACCACAGTGCTCTGGTTCTGACCTTCCTGCCCACCACAGCCTTGATATGCCAGCTCCCAAGCCCTCCATAGTTGCCCGCTACCCTGCCCCACAGCCCCCGGACTTGGCACCTTGAACAGGTATGTCTTCCCTTGACAGTTGATGCGGGTGAAGGCAGCATCAATGGGGCCCTCAATGCCCCAGACATCTCGGATGAGCTTGGGGTACCCAGGCCTCACTGCTGTTTCATCTAGCTCATAGAAGTACTGCCCTAGAGTAGGGGAAGCTGTGTGAGGGAGAGGTGCTCCTGTGGTAGACCCCACCCCCCAGGACCTGCTCCTGGAGTCACCTCGGAAAGCAAAGATGGAACCATTCTTGAGGTTAGTGAAGGCATCAAAGGGCTTTCCACTGCATAGCTCTTCCTCTGCTGGAGACGTCAGGGTTACTTGATCAGTGGTCTCAGGCTCTGAGGTTGCCACCTCAGACATAGGGTTGCTTGCTTCAAATGCAGGAGCCTCTTCTGTAGGGGTCAGGTTAGGTGCTGGCTCAGAAGTCCCTTCAGGTGAGGTCTGCAAGTCAGGGCTCCTGGAGGGACTCTCTGTCTGTGTGAGGTCCTTCGTGTTGTCCTTCGTCTCGTGATAATCATAGAACCCATACTCATCTTCCGGCCGAGTGAACACATCTCCGCGGGTCACTGCAGGCAGAGTGGGCAGTAGTGAGTCTCCCACAGCACAGGGGCTCCCAGCCCACACTCCTGGGCTCAGAACACACCTTGGGGTTTGCACTCTGCCATGTAGTCACTGCAGCAGCTCTGGTAGTAAGAGCACAGCTCATCACACTGACACTTCCTGTCAGCGTTGAAACCTTCAGTGCAGCGCCCCTTGCATGACTCTATGGAGAGGGAGTGTTAGTTGGCACAGCCAAGCCCGGGCCGCCCTCGCCCACCCCTCATTAGCACCGATACCCTCCTGCACCTTGGTCGGCCAGAGCAACCCATGCCAGCAGGGCCAGCATGAGAAGGGGCCTCAGGTGTGCCATGGCAGGACCTCCAGCTGAGGGCCTGGGTAGCTGGGCTCTGAGCTCCTGAAGTCTATGCTCTACTGCTGGAGAGAAGACAAGGCCAGGTAGAGTGGGAGGGAACTAGAGAGGAAGAGCAGCCTTTTCTGTTGTTCTGTTTGCTTAACCTCAAACCCAGCCCCCAGTTTCCTGGCTCCAGAAGCTGCTGCCTCAAAGGATCATGTTCCCAGAACCCTGGACCTGGGAGAGCTCGGAAACAGAACACTTGCTAAACTCTAGGTCATCAGGTTATCAGGACAGGAATTCCATGAAATACAGCAGAAGATTCATGCTGTCATTCACTGGGCAAACTTTTCCACCTCTCTAGGTCCTGGTTCTCTTTTCTGTAAAGCAGGACTCTAATACTTCGCCTCATGAGGTGTTGAGAGATTACATGGGCTGGACCAGACAAAATGTCCAGGGCAGCTTTAAATTTCTTCCCGTAAATGGTTATTGATCCATGGTTTGTTTGAGTAGGCCCATCACTGGCTAGATTCTCACCCACACCCATTGTGTATTTAGAGGAGGGCAGTGGGAGAGAGTAGCTCTCTGGGGAAATTTTCTTTTTTTATGTAAAAATACAAAGTTTCATTTCTGGCTTTTCTTTGTGAGTGCATCAGTCTTTCTAAGATGGTCTTCAAGGCACAGGAAACATCAAAGCCAATCACACTGGACCAGGTTAGATTCCTGAAGCCTCCTAATTCACTGTTCCTGGGCAGGCTACTCTCTGTCCCCATGGTCAGTTTGCTGCTCTGTAGAGAGTGAGTTTACTTTGCACACTTTTAGTTTTCTGAGAAGTATGAGCTGTCTACCCAGAACATGCCCATTGGCACAGAACGCCTGCTTTTTGCATTAAATTGTTTTTTCAGACCTCTCCAGGCTTCTGAAACCTTCCCACCACCCGGATGATGTGATCTTGAGTTTTAAACTGTTGTTTTCTCTCCTGTCCTCAGAGAAGAGTATGCCTTTGAACATTCTCTTTTTTGTGGGTCTCAGTAATCTTATCTGTAAAATGGATAGTAATCCTACCCCACAGGAGGGTTGTGAGGCTTAATTGAGAATCATGCATAAAATGTCCTCAGGAGTTGCACAGGGAGCCAGGAGTGGTGGTG